>PVKB01005263.1:26659-104177 GCA_004027205.1 Ctenodactylus gundi
CCCCCCCCCCCCCCCCCCCCCCCCCCCCCCCCCCCCGCCACCAGCCTCTGACAGTTGCAAAGCCTTGCCACGTGTATGGATCTATGCGACGCATGGTGGCCTATGACACAGAGATCCTATCTTCCCTACACACAGAGATGGTTACTTAGAGTTTGGCGCCTGAGGGGCTGGGTTTACACTCAGTATTTGTTATACACCAGCACAGCCAGGATCATGAAGGTCCACTGTGTCTCCATTTCCATGTCTGCAGAATCGAAGCCAGCATCTGTCTCTTACTGGGCAGATATTTCACTAGTTTTGGATGGGGTGTTATGTTTTAAAATTATTTCCCCTGATTTGAGAGCACTAGTATGACTACTGACCTGATGGTATGCCAAGAGCCCAGTCCCCACCTGTCTGGCCGAGCAAGCCCTCTGTCACAGGGAGCTGATGGGAACTTGTCTGCGGTCACCTGGCTTGTGAGTGAGGCAGCGGGGACACGATTCTGTCTCCAGATCAGGCTTCTGCATTATCCAAACATCCTGGGTCAATAAGCTCCGGTGCCTTTGAAACAACAACTCAGAAAACCATGGCCAATCCTAAGCTGGGAGGTGGTCGAAACTCTATACAAGGCTGCCAGTCACAAACTGGTGGGTACAAAGAAAGGGAAAATGAGGGAAGGGCTGGCACTGGGTAACAGGATGGGTGGGGGTAACACACGGCAGTGGCAGCACTGAGGGAAATGTGTGAGATGGGTTTGGCATTTCCTGTAACATCTCTTAATAACCACTCTATAAAGTAGGCAGTATCATGCCCACACAGCAGATACACCAATCAAGGCTCTAAGAGCTCAGATTACTTAACCAACACCTCACACCTAGAAAGGGGAGGTGTTGGGACTGGGATGACCCCAAAACAGGGTTCTCATCCCATAAATTAAGAGTAGCACAGGCTCTGGGACTAAGGAGGTAGATCCATTTTCATACCCACGGAACACAGACAGGACCGAATGCCACCCACTGGGCTGCGTGGACGGAACCTGCACTAACACAACAATAAAGTTCTGGCAGTCTCTTTCCTTCATATATGAGGTTTCCCCCTCATCTCTTTCCACCACTCCTGAGCTGGGCGGCAGCCACCAACCAAGGCCTGGGTGGTGCCTGGTCTCCCCTGAGGCTCAGATGCGACGACGAAGCATCGCGAGGGGCTTACTGGCTCTGATCATAATGGTGGGCAGGCCAACTTAAGGAACCTGCTTAAGTCTCCATCAACAGATAATGAATACGTGGTGTGTGTATGGTGGACTATCACTCAGCTGTAAGAAAACATAGTTTTGTCATTTACAGAGAAATGGATGCAGCTGACCATCACACTGACTGAAACAGGGTAGACTCAAAAAAGACAAACATCTCATGTTCCTCCTAATATGTGGGCTCTAAAAAAAGCCAAGAAAGTGGAGGGAACGTGAGTATCACACAGGAGGAAAGGAAAGGGGGAAAGGAAGAAGGGGATTACCAGTGGGAAACAGGGAACACAAATATGATCAAGATATATCATACCCATTGGCCATCCCCAAGCCACCTGAAACCGGGGAGTAGGGAGCAAGGTGGGTGATGGGGGATAAGAATGTGATATGTGCGTGCAGGGACACAACCCCACCGCCAATCTATAATCGAGGTGCACTACTAAAACTGGGGGTGGTGGTGGATGGAGATAAAGTCAGGCAGACAATGGGAGACAGTGACACTGGACAGGGGCTCCCACGGCCCCTCAATTCTGGTCGTGCCTTTTCCTGGCAGTGCTTCTGGTAAATTACCTGTCTCCATGCCCGAGTCCCTTATCTAGAAAAGGAACTAGTCCCAGAACTTTGCCCATGTGAGGCGTAAGGGAGATAAACATGGGTCAGTGCCCAGCAGAATGGAAGCACTCAAATGTTCCGCAGTGTCACCAGTGTTACAGCACAGCCACGGTTCCTTTAACTGCTTCCTTTCGTTCTCATGAACCCCGGGAAGCCACAATGCTTTTTGCTTTCTTGATCTCTTATCTTTCCGTGTGGTGGATAGTATGGATCTTACCTCCAGAACTGAAGGAAGCAACAGTTTGACGGTCCAGTGAATCTCAGTAATGAAAGGTGATATTTGGCCATTTTAGGTTTTAAATCCAGGGTAACTAGACCAAGAATTATATACCCGCAGGCAAGATGGCACTCCACTTAAATTACCACATGAGCACATGGGCTATACCCACCAAGTAGCTCATCACTGGATGGGTGAAAGACTTTGGTGGTCCATACACAATGACCAACCAAGGACCTGCTGGGATATTTTTGGGAGGGTCAGTCTTTCCCAAGTGTCCAGGACAACTAAGTATACTGTGGCCTACATGGCCTCATTTTCTGAAACTTTCAGTCTATGTTCTCCTAGTAATTTGCTGTTGTTACGGCACAGTGAGGTGTGTCTCCAGGAAGCAAAGTGTCCATGGAGTCCCAGCCAGCCCGAATGCACAGGGGGATCCCTCTGTACCTTAACAGCATCCAGGTTTAATCACTAATGAGTTGATTTTAAAATTCTTTTTAGTTTCCAACATCTCTATCACCCAAATGAATGAAAACCTTCCAGGAGTCCCACAGCACATGAGGTGACTCCAACTATCAACTGATTACTGACTGAATTTTTAAAAAATTCCAGGGTCACAGAAGAGGGTGCCCCTGCTTGGGCCTAAGGCAAAAAGCAAACTTCTAAGGTAAGGTCAAAGCTCAATACAGAGAGTTAATGCCTCAGCAACCCAGCAACCCAGCAACTCAGCAAGACAGTCTTAATAAATAAGTGGGGATGGAGTGGGGATACAGCACCATGCAAAGTTCCTGGGTTTGATCTCCAGTACCACAAAAAAAAAGGTGGAGGATTGCTACCAGGATAAAGACAGGAAACATGGACTCAACAATTAGATATTTTATGGGGCTGGAGGAATGGCACAACAGTTACAGCACTTGCCTAGCAAGTGCAAGGCCCTGATTTCCATCTACAAGCACCACGTAAGGTGGGTGTGATGACACACACCTGTGATTTAAGCACTTGGAAGGCTGAGGCAGGAGGACTGGCCTGAGTCCAAGGCCAGCTTGGGCACCATAGTGAGTTCAGGACCAGGATGGGCTACAAAAGTGAGATCTTGTCTCAAAAAAAAAAAAAAAAAAAAAAAGACATTTTGGTCACAGAAACAATGAAATATATCACACGAGACACAGGCAGCTATTCATATAATTTGTAGAACAGAAGCCTGACACAGGCTCACATTTGAGGAGGGACAAACTTCTAAATCATCACAGACTCCTACACTGACCCTTTTTAATTCCAAGACAGAAAACAGGACTCTTAACAAAACTGGCACAGTTACAAAGGCCACTGCTGCATCACAGGTTTCTCCCCTCTGTGACAAGGCTCCCATCTCCACACCACAAGGCCTGACCTGGGCATGCTCTCTCGGAAGGCAGCCTCTGCCCTGGGGTGAAGATGGCTCCTGCTCCTTCATGAACTAAGGGAACAGGGAAAGGAAGAGACAGCTGCCTGGTACAGTGAATGTGAATACCACAGCAACACTTACTTAGAAAACATTCCCCCATCAGGGTAAACTGTTCTTCTCTTAAGAAAATAAACACAAATGGGGAAGAAGGGGTGTGGGTATAGCTCCGTGGTTAGAGCATTTGCCTAGCATGTACAAGGTTTAATCCCCTAGCACCACCTAAAAATTGGCCAGGGATGATGGGACATGCCTGTAATCCCAGCACTCAGGAGGCTGAGGCAGTAGGAGTGCCATGAGGCCAGCCTGGATTACCAAGTGAGATCCTGTCTCAAATAGAGAGTAGAAGAAGCCACTAACCTAGTGGAAACAGTTCCTTGACCTCACCAACGATCCACTCATTTGGGCATCTCATGAATTACGGCATTAGCCCCTCACGTGACACACTGCACCCTGAACATGCCAGCTTAACAGCTACATGGTGGATTTACCAACAAATGAATTAGTGTTTCCTCCTTCCCCTCTCCCCCTTCCTTCGCTTGCATTTCACTGGTTTCCTCCACATTTTCTGAAGCTCTGAGAGGCATCCTTGGCATTTTTCCCTCTTCCTCACCTCTGGTGCATAAAGCATTGTGCTAAAAGACAGAAACACTTGCTAAGTAAGAGCATCTCTGTGGAAGGTGGACATCTGATGGCAAGGGAAGTCTCCACGTTGCCACGTCAGGGCCCGAAAGCTTGAGAATCATTTTATAACTCAGTGACTTCAAGTATCAAAAAAAGCACTTGCACACAACATCATCGATCAGATCCTTTGTAAGTTTTAAACCAAATACGTGCAATTATGATTCGGAGATTGTACGACTTACTAGATTTTATAGCTGAGGGTAAACTGAAATCACTCAGCCCAACACAAAGGTACCTATATAGACTGGAGTTTGACAGCCATTTAGATTTTTTTAATCACCTGTCTGTGATTGTTCTCACTAATTTTGTCAAATGAAAAGAATCCCTCTGAAGGAACACAAGCCTGGAAAGGCAGGAAAAGCTGTTTCCTGAGTAGCTGCCAGTACCAGGGCACGCTGAGACGAGATTTGTTCTGCTTGAGGATTCTCCTGGCCCTTGCCTGTGTCCTCCAAAGCCCCTCACAGGAGCAGCTGGGAGAGAGAAGCAGGAGGGAGGGCAGAGGAAGGCCACAGCCACCCCCCACCGGACCTGTGCCCACCTCCTGTCCTCAGCTACCAAGTAGCCTTGACTGGGGCCACCTGAACCTCTCCCCTCCAAAGCAGAAGACGGAGAGCTGGCAGATGTCCACTTCTCTTTCCTCACCTGGATTTTGGGTACTGCAGACCTAAGAAAGCTGTATTCCCTATAGTTGATGCTATATATTTCGGGGAGTTGGATGCTGGGAATGGAACCCACAGCCTCTACACATTAGGCTACATCCTCAATCTATTTTTTCTTTTGATTTTGGGACAATGTCTTGCTAGGTCAGTGAGGTGCCCAGGCTGGGCTTACTTAAACATACTATCCTCCTATCTCCACATCCCAGAGTGCTGGGACTACAGGACGTGCCACCGGGTCGGCTCAGCTAATGCTATTTGACCCCTCAGGACAGAAAATTTGCCTCTTCATACCTTAGCCACACACTGGTCTTGGCTTTGTCCCTTCTCCCTAAAACACTAAACACGTTCTGCTTTTGTCTAGAAAACACATTCGGTGACAGCAGGGCTTGCCTCTGATTCTTACAAACAAGTGCCCAGCAAGGAGCAGGAGGGTGGGCTAGGTATGGGGGATAATTAGAGGTGAAGGCTTAATTTCTCCTCATCCCATTACCCAGCCTGACGTCCCTGGTACCACCAACCCCTGCCAGGTCGCAATTGGCTCCTACTGGCTTTACAACGCTCCCCCAGCTGATTGTCACATGGACTAAGTTGGCACTCTTCACTCTACACATGTATCACGGTATGGGCTTCCTGTGCGTTCCCACCAAAGATCTTTTTCATGCGGATCCACACTTTCAGCCTGCTGAGACTTTTTTCTCAAAAAAAAAAAAATCGGATTCTTTACTTCTAAAGATTAACTCTTCCTCATCCTCCTCCAGCACACACGCCTTCTATCTTCTCTGCCTTCTGCGGTGTCCCCACCCGAGCTCGGCGCAATCATTCCTCTACAGGTGCTTGCGCTAGCATGTCCCAGCTGGAGTGCCACTGCTATTACTTGACAAATGCCGGCACCTGCTCCGTTACAGGGGTCAGTCGCCGGCACCTCGGCTCCCGAGATGCACACGACAGTCCCTCGGCTCCTGCTTCCTCCTCATCTAGCATCTGACACCATGGGGGCACCTAGGAGTTGCTTCAGAAACTTTATATGCTGGATGAACAAACTGACCCTAGGAAGATGCTGTCCCAAGTCTACATTTCAGAGATAAAGAACTTAAGGCAGTGGTTCCCAGACTTTCTGACACCAGGCCCCGTCACAGTTGAAGATCATTCTCCCAAGGAGGGTTACATACTTGCTCTGCAGTAGGCTGGCTGGTGGACAGCTTTGAAAGGGGGAACAGCAGGGAGGGAAGCTCCGCCTCCTGTCAATCAGCTGCAGCATCAGAACCTAATAGGAGTATTCTAATAGGAGGCGGGGCTTTATTTGCTAGTTACCTCTTGCTCACACCTTATTTACAGTCCAAGTTCATGGACTTGGTACCTGTCCACCGCCTGGGAATTAGAGACCCTGACTTCAGGGTCTAGAACTCACTCGGGTACTTGCTGCACTGCATAACCATCTACAAACAACCTCTAGAGAGTTTGAACACCACGAACGAGACACAGTGCCTGCTCAGATCAGAGCAGGGCCCCACCTGAGGGCCTGTTTGTCTTCCTCAGGTCTTGCAAACATGGACCATACTTCCCCCTCGGCCTCCTGTTTCGCCTTTCTGCACAAACACACACAACTACAGAAATTTCCAAATTAAACCTGGCAATGGTTTTCATATTCTTGTTTCCTAAACCTATAAATCAAAACTGCCTAAACAGGTCATAAATGTTCCTGAGTCATATACCGGAGAGAATTCTGATGGGTCATGGCTGGGAGAGTAATTTTAAATAATTACATAAGAGTTTTCAGAAATGCAATTAGCACCTTTAGTATTTTTTTTTTTTTTGGAAATGAAAACAAATCTTTGGGGATGACTGTTCCTACACATAAAGACAGCCAGTTAAAAAAATAAAAACACACCCACCACCCTGTCTAAGTGGTCCTATAGAAATAGGCATGGAGTTAATGCTTATAATCAAATTCATTTGTGTGACTATACCGGGAGATGCCGGACTCTGCAGTACTATCACAGAATGTCACAACAATTACCAATGTCACCCCTGAACATCGAAATTAAATCACCCAATAAACATCTCGCTTCTCTTTAAGCCCATCAGTCGGATGGCCTCCCCCTCTCTCTTGCTCTGCCTGTCCCCTTTCTGTCGTCCTCCCCCCCCCCCCCCCCCCCCCCCCCTTTTTCTCGCTGGGTTTGACACATCCTACCATACTGTCCTCTTGAACACATCGAATCCTCCTACCTGCTCCTGCAAACCTGGCCCGTGCTCTTCCCTTCCTCCTGATCTTCATTTGTGATTCATCTCCTCCTTCAAAATCCAACCTCTCCAGATGAAATCACTGCAAACAGCCTTGCTTTAACCCTGATCACCCTGGGTACCCAAGACAGTCTTATCTCTGTTTTCCCTTTTTTCAGGCTGAACATGCAGTAGACATTCACGAATTTTTGTCCAATTAGCCAACTTCCTAAACCCACTTGACACAGCAATTTTTTCCTTCTACCACTCAAAATTCTTCCCTTTGGCCCTTTCTACCCACTCCCTCAATCTTCCTGAAGCTAATACCTCCACAGGAACTTAAATGCTGTGAGTGGCTCAATGAGCCAACACAGAGGAAACTAACTTAAAAAAAAGAGAAAGAAATATGCATAGTCTAATGCTATCTGTTCCATATTTTCTTCTAGATGTGTATCAGATGAGGACATGAAAGAAACAATAATGCAGCAAGATCTAACTTCCCTCTAGATCCAGGGAAAATTTAAAAAATACTCTAATCTAATATTTCACAGTTTCAATCAGAAATGGTCTAGGGTTCCTTGGTGGTTAATTTAACAACCGGTGACTACACAATGAGAAAGGCCCAGCCAACACTCAGGCCACAAAGATCAAGTCAAAAAGACACATAGCATCGAAATTTCGATCTGGCATCGATGCAGAGATCATCTGAGTCCCACCCCCTCACTTTCCAGAGGAGGAAACGCATGCCCAGGAAGGAAAAATGACTAGTCAAAGGTCACACATCTCAACAGTTCCTGGCAGAACCGAGACCAGAACCTGAAACTTCTGACTCCTAAATTAAGCATTCTTCCCACTGCTTCCCCCAACCTGAGAGGGCAAACCCATGAGAACCACAGAAACAAAACTGTCGGCCTACACCACTTCAAATTTGGTTTTGATTGGCGCGTGTGTAGACAGATAATAATCTCTCTGAACTTGTGGGAATGAAGCAGTGCTTGATTTTAGCTACAAATTATGAATGAAAAATACCTTTGCCAAAGGCATAAGACATCCAGAATGAAGTCACTTTCTATGGCCATTCACAAACCACTTCTGTAAGTATTCTTGTTGTTTCACTTGGTCCTTAATGCAAAGCTAATAGCCACGACTCATGCGTGGCTATTTATATTTAAATCAATTACACATAAGTAAAATTTCCAAAAAATTACATCCTCCACAACAGCCATATTGGAAATGCTCAGTGGCTAAGATGATTAACAACATTAGTCTGTGAAATGAGCATCTTATGAAAACCACTGCAAAGATGAACTGCAAGTTTAAAATACAGACTTTTTCACAAAAGAACGGTCTGAAGAAAGATTCTGGGCCAATTCTCTTCGGTTTTCGGAGAGTCCTAGGATACTTGTCTATGCTGCTGTCCCAAGATTTAAGGGTAGCTGGTTTTAGGGTATGGACTAAAGATCAAAAGGTTCAATTACCAGCAGACTGGTGAAGTACTAAGGTATGACCTGCCATTTTTAAGGCAAGGAACAAGACATTACCTGCCATCTTTAAAACGGTCTATACAGCCCCTGTTCCTCCATCTTGTAGAAGGCAGGACAACATATCCCTTGTCTATTCTGGACCCATATCATTTGAACAGAGCCTCCTCGAGGTGGGAAGATGCAGCAATGGGGAAGAAGCCCAGCCCGCAGGTAGTGACACCACCTCGTCTTGACTACAGTTCAGAGACAGGCAACTCAAGTCACGCAGGAAATGCAGGGCCTGTTTATGGAATCACTGGGCAACAGATCCTCTCTTTTTCGAGAACTGCGAAACTATAAATGTGTAGTTCTGGAGCTCTCGGTGCACCTCCCAAGAGGCAGACCTGACAAAGAACCCAGCCAGCACAAAAGAAAGTGGAAGGATGGGGCAGCAAGACTCAGGCCTGATGACATTGCCTACGGCCTTGGTTCCAGCCGTGTCTGAGGCCAGGTGAGACCTAGAACTTTTAAGTTCTCTGACCTACAAGCTTTTCCCCACCCCTTACCGCTTGCAAGACTGAGCTGGGTTCTCATGTGTGCTGCGGGGAGAAGTCCCAACATGGGTACCTCCTTCGACAAGCAAGCAGTTGTAGTTAATGTTTCCACTCAACCCCAACAAGTGCGGCCAGAGGGAAACATCAAGTCACATCGGGGACCTGGTGGCCATCACAAGTCTCATTTCAGGTGATGCCCTTCTGAAAGGGATTCCCCAGGTCAGCCCCAGGGACACCCAGACTGTTCCAGACATGCATCGGTCACTAAGTTTCAATTCATCACATGCACATTTTTCTTTTGCCCATGCAAATTCATAAATTTCTAACCAGGGCACACAGGCAACATCACTGAAAATTCAATAAAATGACTTCTACCCACTAAGCTCTGGGAATATCTCTGAAAGTTTCCCCCTCAAAAAATATGTATACATATATATAATACACACATACATAAAAACTTTATTTAAAGTTTTTTTCACACCCCTCCCTGATGGGATTCATGATGAAAGTACAATTAAGACTTCTCGATTCTGGGTTTTTCACTCAAATTTTTTCTTTTACTGGCCTTTTTCATAAACTCTCTGCTGATTCCTCTCTTTTCAGTTTGTTTCTTTTTCCTGAATCTGACATTTTAGTTTCTTTTTTGCTCAAGCTCCTCTTTGCCAAATGATGACAATTATACTTTCATAGAGTCTGGCAATAAATGATTTAACAATCTGTTAGCAACTATTTCATTGTAATCCATACATTCTGGGGACATACTTTTTCTTCACGGTGGTCCCTGGAATCGCTTACTCAGACCAGGTCTATTAAAATACAGCACATATTTGTAACGAATTAACTTGTCTTAAGTAACAGTCACAATCTTTTTTTAAAGGCCTCGATTTCTTCTATGGAAGATGATTTTAAAAAACTAGTAATTGCTTAAATACACGGATAAAGCATTATATAGGCACCCCCATTAGTGCCTTATTTCTTCCTTCTGCTTAGTGATCTTGTTAAAACGCACTGGTTTCTAGGCTGTGGTATTTTATGTCCAGCTCATCAACAACTCACAACTCCTTTCTGTCTCCCACTTAGCCTTTTCCCCTTTACTCCATTAATATTTAGCATCTCCAAATTTGATTTAGGCTTCTGTTAATGAGGAAATTCCTGGGTTTCATTAGTGGTCCTATGGCTTCCAATTTCTACTATTAATGAATATTAATATTAACCTGGTGTTTGAGAATCACGAACAACAACCCAATCAAGTTCTGATAACATTATTAGCACTTCTGACAAAGCCTGTGTCATACTCTAGGGATCCCTGGCCAGGTGTGCATTAGGCTCCACCTTTCATTGGTCTTTGGAGGAGTGGGCATTATTCATGATGATTTTATAGACAGTGAAACAGCAACAGAGCATTTCAATACTTGCCCATACCGCGATGGCAGGTCAGGATGTAGACACAAATCCCTTGTTTGCAGACGCTGGGTTAATTTTTTGGAGAGTATGGCTGATAATTCTTAAATTGGACCTGTATTTTTCAGACTGTACTTCCCAACTGTATCCTCTGTGGACCTAAAACCTGGAACCTCACACTCACAACAGGCCCAATCATTTCTGTCCCTGAGTAAGGGGCCAACACAAGCCCTGTCTTGTCACATGATGTCCATGGTGATCTAGAAGGTGACCCGGAACTGTTCACCTAGGACTCTGTTAATCCAGTCTATATTAGAGAGATGGGTGAAGCTTCCAAAAGGGAGTCATCTTATTCTCCCTGCGTGACAGTGCAACAGACGTGTGTCACTGTTGTGTAGGGAGTCGGGGAAGGAAGAGGAGGTGAGACATTTTTAAATATCTTGTTCATGTTACTCCTGGGCAGTCTAGGATTCTCTTCGCCATTTCTAACCTCCAGTGTCCCTGGCTGGTAAGGAGACAAGCACTGCGATCCTAGTCACCTCCTCCAATTTCCCCAAGTCCACCCACACGAGGCGGCAGCCGCCATCCCGAATTCTGTCTCCCACATACTTTCCAGGAACGCCTCTCTTCCGAAGCATGAGCGACATCTAACGTGACCCTGGGCTGCAAACTTCTGCCCCAGAGCAAAGTAGAAAACCAATTTATGTAAAATTAAAAGCTATTTGCTTGATCCATCGCTTGCTTCCTGCTTTCGTGTGTAACACATTTGGCTAGAATTATAGGCTACCTCTTCGTCCGGCACTGGGGCATAGAATCTATCTAGGTGCTACCATGGAGAATAAACATTAGAGAAAAATAATGACTTTGGAAGCAACGGGCCCCCTACCCAAATACAGCTACACATGTGTTCACAGATGGAAATGAATGACTGTTTACCCTGAAGGCCCCATAAGAAAAAAGCAGTCACCTTTACAGTAAATGCAACTTATTATTCTACATGCAAAAAAAGGAGGGGGGGGGGGAGCCAATGAGATGAAAAGAGGCCAGGACAGAATTCCAACAGGGAGCTCTTAGAGCACCTCAGGTTTCCTTTGGAGGGGCCAGGCCCTTTAGAAGTTGTGCACACTGGCAGAGCTAAACCCCAGGACCTCGGGGATCCTACCACGCACAAAAGAGGGGCCACAAGGCAGGCAGCTCAGCTCTTCAGTGAGGGAGGTGGAGAAAGCCTGTGTTGACACCTAACTCCCTCCCTCTTGCTCCTGATCTGTGCTCAGCAAGGTTAAAAATCCAAAGTCAATTACTCCAACAAAAGACACAATAAAGGTTTTGTCTGCCTGGGGTTATGCAACATAGTCAAGTTCATACAAACAGGACCAAGCCTCCCAGGCACTGATGTGGCCACTTTCCGGATGTCACAAATAAGGGCAAGCAGTCCCTGCCAGGGGACATCACCAGGCCACCACCCAGGCCATCCCAAGGTTCCTGTGGAGAGGTGCCATCAGGTATTGACAAAAGCTTAACCGAGACTTTCTGAGACTTCTTGTGGTTTAGCACTTTGTCAAAACAGGATACTATTTAAATTAAAAATTTACTGATGCAAGTTCAAAAAAACCCTGCTTGGCTGTTTTTATAACCAAATTCGTGGGTGGGGAAACTCTGACCTTTATTTTCTTTCTTTCTTTTTTTTTAATGGCACCTTATATGGGTCTGAGAAGATACTATATTTAGCAGGCTAGTTTTGAGAAGGCAGGTACCTCAACAAATGACTATCACTTTCTATGAATTACTGTACATGTGAAATCATGGGCTGGGTACAGTATGCAAAAGCAATTCAGGTGAAACAAACAAAAACAGCTGTTTGCATACATAAGCTTTATCATATCTTCGTGGGGCGAAAAAGGGGAAGTACACCCTAGCCCCACACCGCATGCTCTGTGTGCCGTATGAATCCAGCTCAGGATGCCTGGACATTCTGTTACAAGAAGAAGCTACACCAGGGCCAGAAGGCCACAGCCAAGAAAGGAAGGCGAAAAGATGGTTGGGCACAGCCCAGTGGCGAGACCCTCCGGTCCTGTGGCATGGGACAGGTACATCAGCGTGGCTCAGGTCAGCCCTATGCGCGCCTATTCCCTATCCCCTCCAACTGAAGTACTCCTGACTGCAGGTGCTGTACAAGTGTCTACCTCACTCAAGGTCTCCACCGAAGGCCTCGTCCCACAAGCAAATCTGCACCATCACCTCTCCAGAGCCAGTCTTGCATCTGTAGTTTTCACCATCACACAACATGTGCTAATGTAGGTATTTTGTCTAACCAGTTTAATGTTCACTAAAAGTTTCCACTCTTCTGCAGCTAACCAGGGGACCTGAGACAGTATCTACATTGATACAACCACCAAATAATTTCTCAGACGTTGAACAGTGAGTCTCACTACCAGGATGTTCAAGTTGCTGACAAAAACCTGTTCTTCAATTTCCATAAGCACATCTAGCTATATGACTGGGCAACACGCTACCAATGTCGTTTCAACAATGTCAAAGACTTCCGAGACACCAGGGAGGCAGCTATACAGAGTCAACTACACATTTGACATTAAGATGACTTTGCGATGAACTAAGGCCTCCAGGCTTTGACAATATGCAATATTTCATTGTTTTGGGAGAGGGGAGTTGGTGTAGCACAGGAAAATATGAATATTTTGACAAAGAAACCCAGGTCACCAAATATCTTGGTACAATACATCTCACCTTGTCATTCTCTCTATTCATTTGAGACAGGGTCTCATTCTGTAGTCCAAGTTGGTCCTGAAATCACTATGTAAAACCAGGCTGCTCTTAAACTCATAGCAACCCTTCTGCCTTAGCCTCCTGAGTGCGGGGATTAAAGATGTGTAATGCCCAATTTACATGGTGCTGGGGAAGAGAACTCAGGGCCTTGAACTTGCTAGGCAAATCCTCTAACCACAGCACTATTCCTCCAATCCCTACATCTCCCTTTTCTAATGAACAACAGGTAACTCCTCAGGTGAGAAAAACAATTCTTGAACCAAGGAAATAAATACCAGTGCTGAAGGCTCAGGCCACATGTTTGCTTTTAACCTTTTCTCTAGACGACACAGCTGAGGGAAGTGACATACTACAAGTTATTACATCTGGCTCACTCATGCAGTGATTCTAAACAGAGCTAGCACAGAGGCGGGTGTCAGCAGCACTGGACAGTTACGTGGCCCCCAAAGCCTCCCGTCATGATATTCATGCCTCCAGAGTTCCCCTCACTCTGTGTTAGGTCTAGTCTATGTGATTAACATATGTAGTGGAGGTAATGACATGTGACTACCAAGGCTAGGTCACTGCTATGCTGTAAATAAATGATTCCCAAGAACCCAACCGCTGAAGTCTTGGTCTTCAGCGTGGCACTACTGGGAGGTAGCAGAACTTTTCTCTAGGTCACTGGGGATATCTCTTACAAGGGAACTGTGGGATACTCGTCTTCTTCTCTTTTCACAACCCAGCACGAGGTGAACATGTTGTTCTGCTACGTGCTCCCCACCACGATGCGCTGCCTTGCCCCAGGCCCAAAAGCAATGGGACCATCTAGCCAAGGACTAAAACCTCCAAAACCGTGAGCTTAAATAATGATTCTCTCCTTCCTACTTGGATATCTCATTATGCGTTACATAAATGGAAAGCTGACTAACATGGACATAAAAGCCGAGGATCACTCTGGGAGAAGCCAGTGGCTCTGCCAAGAGGACACTTGGTAACATCATGGAGAGCCCACGCCGTGAGAGATGGACGACTCCTGCCAAAAGCCACAGGAATGCACCACCTCCAGGAAGCGTGTGCTCAGCCCAGCCTTGCACTCAACTACCATCTCATGAGGGAGCAGAAACCAAAACCCCCCAGTGGAGCCAATCCCAACCTCAGGCCCACAGAAAATGTGTGAAATAACACATGTTGGAGGCGTCATCTGAAGTCACTCAGTTTTACAGTAACCCAAATATCATAATGAGCACACGACTTAAGTGGAAAATGCAAACAGTTACCAAGGCTCAAGTTCCAGTTTTTACAAGGGCGGCCAGCTAAAGACAACTGACCTACAGCCAGGGGAAAGTTAGAGAAACTCACTAATTCCTAAAGGCCTGGGTTCTAGCTGGCCTCCTATAGCACACTGAAGCCTTGAAACTCAAACATGGATCTATTAAGGAAGTTCTTGGCTGCTTAAGATAAAGGTTCGAAACAGTCAGACACGTGACGAAAACAAGACGGAAGACCACCTGAAGTTAAAAACCAGGTAAAAGGGGTTGGTTCTCAGCTCCAGATAACAGTGGCACATGCACTGCTTATGCCTTTTTCTGAAAGGGAGGGGGGGGGGGGGCAACAGAGGATCAAACCCAGGGCCTACCACTAAGCTCTATCTATAGCCCATTTTTTAATTATTATTTTGACATGGGGCTCTACTAACTCACTCAGACCTGGTGCGGAGGCTGGGTCTGAAACTGTGATCATCCTGCCACAGTGCCAGGATTATAGACCTACACTATTGGGCTTAGATTTTTTTAGCCTCTGTAACTAACTTCGAAAACATTAAACACTATGTGTGCAAATAATGGCAAAACAGCATCCAGCCTGGGAGCCATCCACTGTAGTCACCAACCAGGAACCGGCTTTTCCAATCAATCGGGAACCGGCTCCTCCACTTCACTCCCTCAAAATTCCTCTTTCCATAGCATTTCCAATCCTAGCTCCCTTCACATTTTCTTGGACAATCCTAGGTTTGTTTTGTTTTTCACCCAACAATCTCACCTGCCCTGTCTGCATCAAACTTGCCACAGTGGTTTATAGAAAACATTTGCCCTTTTTTTTCCATTAATGCAGTAAATAATGTGTTAATACAGAAGTGAAAGAACCAGCATCCTGCAGGTGTGAAAAGAACCACCCCAAGGGGGAAAAGCACCAAGGCAGCGAAGGGTGACAAATTACCCATCCCCAAGAGGAGCCTGTCACCTCCGACTAGAAGGCCTCCCGAAAACACCACTTCACAATCCGTGCTTCCTCCCAGGGTAGAAGGACCCAAGGAAAGCCGAGCTCACAAGATGGACGACAGGCTGTGTCTGGCCCTCTTGGGACAGAAGCAGCTATCAAGTCAAGGGAAAATAAAGTGAGACTTCCTCCTTAGAGATGGGACTTAGGAGAGAATGGAAGAGAATTTCCCATCCTTGCTTCTCCAAAGACGCAGCTACCTGAACAAGAGAAGCAATGGAAGTCCCTGGACAGAACATTTGGGCGTGAACAACTGTCCAGATGGTACAGTTTCCTTTGGCCACAGTGCCTTCAGCTCATCTACTGTGTGTGAAAGGTCTAGGGGCAATAACCCAGCTTCAGCTGTTGCCACCGCCTGGACATACAAGCAGCAGTGGACAACGGCTCCTCTCTGTCCACCTCTTGGCACTGAAAAGCCTCACTGTTATATAAAAGCCCTTTTCTCTCCCTCCTCTTCTTCCTCCTATTCTGTTCTTCTTTCCATCTCTTCTTGCCCCTTTTAGATTTTGAAAGAGGGTATCGCCGAGTTGAGAAGCTGCCCAGACAGGGCTTGAACTTGCTGTCCTGGCCCAGCTTCCCGGAGTGCTAGGATGATAGGCAGGCGTCACCAGGCCCAGTCAAAAGTCCAGGAAGTGGGCGCCAAAAGAGGATGTCACAAGTGAGCACCCATGACGAACACCGTAAGAGTCCTATGATGCTCACAACAGCTGCAAAAGCAGGGCGACATGTTGAGCACTGTGTGTTCAGATGTCTGCAAGATTCGCTCACTGTCTGTCTCTCTTTTTCTGTGTATTTTAAAGTTCATCTTCCAAGAAAGTCTGATGCAGAGACATTTCTACATGCCACATCACTGAATCTCAGAAGTGAGCTACCCTGGCCACACCACATAGGCAGTATTTGGATTTTTATTTTAAACTGAACCCAGCGAGTACTGAGCGACACCTCCAGCCTGTTATCGGTATGGACGCATCTACCCATTTAATGGGAGAGTCTGGCTACACTGCCCAGGTTGCCCTGATGGCTGGGAGCCTGCCTTCTCCTTCGGAGTAGTTGGGATCACAGAAGTTTGTCACTACAACTGCCCACATAAAGAAAGGGCTTTGGAGTTCGGGTAGATCTCATTCCAGGGGATTCACAACTAAGTCTGATCATCTCAATATCTCAAGCTAACGATGAGGGATGAGTTCAAGCTTCCAGTGAACGAATGTAACCCACACTCTGCGATCATAATGGTTGTTAGTACTATTGGTTTTACATGAAATGTAGTCATCGATTATAGCACAATTAACAAGAAAGACGGATACACCTCACTGGCCAGGGAGCAAGCGTGACAGGCCCAGGGTTAATAACCTTTGGAAATGAGAAAGGAGGTTCAAAGCCTCGGCTCTGACAATGCAGGCAGGGCAGCCCGTGAGACAACGCTGGGCCAGGGACAGCCAGCAACCCACAGTGCAGAACCAGTGGAAATTCAAGGTCGTCATCCTCTCCCTCAGAATGAGGAAAGGAAGAAGCTGGTTTTTGGGACTAAAGCAGGCCTTAGGTGGCAGGAAATTTTCAGAGGAAATGATTTCAGCTTTTTTGGTGAGAAAGGTATTTTTCACATTTGCTTTTGAAGTTCTTATTTCCATCTTAAGTCTGCACAAATAAAAATAATTGTCGGTTTTCAAAGGGGTTTGTGGTTCGGGGTGAGGGAAGGGCGTTTGGCTTCTTTGCCTTCGAACTTTCGTGTCTTGGAAGCTGTTCTTCTTTAGAGAGAAAACTTCAGCCTGCAGGGAGAAATAGAGGCAAGGAAGCTCGTGGAGATTCCCCGGTATTGTATTCACCGAGAGCAACACAGGAAAAAGAAAAATTTGTGCGGGAATGGGCTAGACAGACACACACACTGGACACGAAGGAAGAAGCCTTATTAACAAAAGACTTTGGTTGTGGGTGCAGATTAGTGCTGGAGTACTTGCCCAGCATGAACACGGCCCTGGGTGCGATTCCCAGCATGAGAGAGACAGACAATCAGACAGACCAATTTTTGATCTTCGATAAGCAGGATAAAACGTTTTAAAAGCTGCAGGGCCCGAAGAACCTTCCAGGACGGTGGCTAGCTGTCTGTCTACAGAGGCGAACAGGAGCTGTTGGCCACAATGGGCCACTTAAACATGAACTTGTAAAAATGTGAATCTCGGCTCATCAGTCGCATCAGCCATATTTCACACGACACCAGTCACTCTTCAGGTGGTTCCTGCATGTTCCCAGGTCCCTAGTTTCCATCAACAGAGGGGTTTGTATTTATCATAGCACAGTACAATTATCTCTGTTCAGTTTCAAGTCAAACAAAGGTCTGAGAAACACTCAATCGTCTGTACCAGTCAGTACTAAGCTGGGCCCAGGACACAACACTCACGGAACAAAGATCAGAATCAACAGCCGAGGGATAGGTGGGCAAAACGAATCCAACATCCACCACAGCTCTATTCTAACATTAGTTCCAGGGTCCTGGCTCTCAGCACTACTGTGTCAGTTACAACAACTTTTTTCCCTTTTTTTTCTGGTGGTGCTGGGGAGGAAACCCATAACCTGGACCACCCGACACAGGAGTGCTACCAACAAGCAACATTCCCACCCTGTGTGACAAAATTTAATACCGTATGATTCCCAGATCTTGACAAGAGTGATCAGGTTTATAAAGACCAAATAAAATAGATTCTGTTGGTGATATAAAAGAATCTGTGCTCCTGGCCCTCAATATCACTATTCTCTGATAATAGGGCTGCCTATTATTAGTATTATTTTATTATTTTGGAGAGTATTACTAGGGATCAAACCCAGGGCCTTCACACAGAGCTACATACTCAGCCCGTTTTTGTTTTTGACCTTGAGACAGGAGCTCAAGCCACTAAGCTGCCTGGGCTTGAAATTGCAATCCTCTTGCTGCAGCTTTCTACCGTGCTAGGATGACAGGCCTTGTGCTCTGTTTTGTCTTTTCCAAAAAGTCAGGTTAAAGGAAAAAACAAAACAAAACAAAACAAAACAAAAAAACTCTGTCTTTCTCCATAATCTATTACGTTTCTAGATTGTTCAAGTTTCTCTTCCCAAGGATATCCTAAATACCAATCCAAAACTTGTGAGTCAGGTGCCACCAAATGTCTCTGTAGGGCAAGTGAGCAGAACTGCTTTAAACTCCGTAGGACCAGCTGCCACCATTCACGTCTGCTGGGAATAGCTTTCAACAAGGAAACAGACGAGTGTGGCTGTGTTCAAATAAAACTTTACTGGTAGACACAAAATCTTGAATTTTGTGTAATTTTTACACTCCATGAGATGTTACTCTTCTTGTGATATTCCTCCACAACTGTTAAAAAATTTCTGTTCAGTTGCTTGGCTTGTGAGGCCTACAAAAACAAGTTACAGAATTTGACCCACAGATGTGTTTGCCGAAGGCCTGACCACAGTTTCCTACCAAAGTTTCAAGTTAGCTGGGGCTGGCAGCACAGGCCTGTAATCCCAGTCCTCCTGGAGGCCGAGGCAGGAGGATCACAGGTTTGAGCCCAGCCTTGGCAATTTAGCAAGGGCCTGGCCCAAAATAACATTTAAAAAAATTTAAATGGTCTGTGGATTCTAGGTCAGCGCAGAGATCCCTGGGTTCAATCCCTCCACAATGAACGAATTTCAGGTACAGAGAGCTACAGAATTTCAGGGACAGGTACAGAGAGCTATACAGAGACTAATGAAAACTTTCCTCTCATTGTGTATGGTGAGATATTCAAGATGGCCCAGTCTGGCAGAGCCAGTGGCCAACTACAAAGTGGTGGCTCCATAGGCGGTGGGTGAGGATAGACAACCCTCACCCATGACCCTGGTGGCAGCGCCAGCTGCTGTCACCATCAGCTGAGCAGATATATGACGCCTCAGCTAGTCTCAAGATTCTTTTTATAAACTGGTTTTGTCCAGACCAAATTAGTCAAAATCCTGATCTACCTACGAGTTTCCGCAAAATCCCGTTAATTATGTCTTTGATCTGCATTGTCTACGTTTTCTTTAATTAAGCATTAATATATTGTGCAGGAGCTGACACCGTGTCATGCAAAATGGGGACACTCCTGGAATAGACTTCCGAAGCCAGGATTCTAAATAGAGCTGTGAAGGCGTGAAATATTTATTTTCAAATTTGTCTATATAAATTGTCAAAATTACTTCTCTCTAAATTTTCAATAACATGTCTGACCTGCTGGTCCCAAGTTAAATTATATACATATATACATATATATATATATACACACACACACACACACACACACACACATATATATACATACACACATACATACACACACAGACACACACACACAAACACACAGACACACACACAGAAACACACATAGAAAATCTCTCTTTTGTAGAATTCCAACTGGTACACTGCAACTGGTACATTGCAAAAATAAATAAATAAATACATAAACAGAAACAGATTAGCTGCTTTCTATAAAATGGTGAATGATCAGCCCTCCACAGTCAGTGTTCCTTAAAGGGAAGCTCCCCTAGCTAGGTCTGGTGGCACAGGCCTATAATCTCTGTAGTGCGAGAAGCTGAGGAGGAAGGATCACAAATTTGAGCCCAGACTGGGCAACTTAGGGACTTAGTGAGACCCTGCCTCAAAATCAAACATACAAAATGGGCCGGGGCGTAGCTCAGTGTGAAGGCTTAGGCTACATCTGCAGTATGAGAAAACTTTCAGTAATAAACCAACCAAACACAAAATTCCTAAAACCCACACCATGGCCCCCATTAGACTGTCCTTCTGCATCTCTCCTTGGGCTCCTCAGGAGGATTCCACGATGGATGGTGTGAGTGACCTAACCCTCACCAGGGCACCCAAATCCTGTCCAGCAGCACATCCTAGGACAACTCACCCACAGGCAAAGCTGAGACTCCTGAACAGGGAGCCCAAACATCTGCTGAGAACCACAGACAGTTCACGTTAGTGAGATGAGGCTAGAGGCCACACTTCCTCATCCTGGAAAGAGACGGAGGGGTTGGGGGAAAAGAGAACGAAACAGGCGCTGAGATTAGGAACTGGAAAGAACTGGCTGCCCCCCGCACAAGGGGTCTTCAAGAGTGCGCACCTAAAAAGCACCCAGAGGACCCCAACGTGGCCGTGCTGGGGTCTCATCGCAAGATTCGGAGGCAGCACACACAGCTCCGATCTCCGACGGTGGCGATGACACCCGTATCCATTCTGATGTGGTTCCCAGGGTTAAGCCCCAGTGAACAGTCATTTGGAGATATGAAACCGAGACTGACAGAGGTTAAGTCACTCTGCCGAAATCAGACATGCTTGGGTTCCAAATGCAAACAATGGAGGGAAATCACAGAAGCACATGACCGGGTGGGGTGGGGGTGGCTCCAGGTGAAGCCGTGCCATGATGTCACAAATCCAAGGGACAGCCCTCCAAACATCAGATGTCATCGAGCTAGACAATTCATGAGGCCAGGACCAGCGGCGCATGCCTATAACCCCAACACTCTGGGAGGCAGAGGCAGGAGGACCACAAGTTTGAGGCACACCTATGCAACTTCAGTGAGATCCTGTCTCAAAATCAAAAATTTTTAAAAAATGTGGCCTGGGGATATACCTCAGTGTGAAGGTCCTGGGTTCCATCCTCAGGTCCATAGGTACACACAAACATACATAACTCATGAGGTATTTTCTGGGCAGATAGAAGCAGAGTATTTTAAAGTAATAAAGTCAGATGTGCCACGTGATGGTTCTGGCAGACTGGAAGAAGGGGTCTTTTTGACTTTCTTGGAGTCACACAGTAGTAGGTGGTACAGGCTATCAGATACTATTCCATCCAAGGCCACTTCAGGCATCTCCGAAGAGGGAAAGAAGTACCAGTAGCACCACTGCATTGTTATGTGTGGGCAGAATTTAGATCAAGAAGACAGAAAGGAGAGAGTTGGGTGGCACCACTGGGTCATGGCAAAAAGAGACAAGGTGCCTCCTCCTCCAAGGAGAAACAGTGCTGTCCTATGACAGCCACGGGACACAGACAGCCACGTTTCAGTTGTCACTAGCTGCTCATTCAGTTAGCTTTCTTGCAAACAAACAAACAGAAAGCCTGTATGAACTGGGCCCAGTGGTACAGGCTTGTAATCCCAGTACTTCTGGAGGCTGAGGCAGGAGGATCTTAAGTTCCAGCCAACCCTAGACAACTCACCAAGTGAGTAAGAACCTGTCTCAAAATAAAAATTTAAAAATGGACCCTTGGTTCAATTTCCAGTACTTGAAAAAGCTATAAATAAACAAAGAAGCCTGCATGATCAACCCAGGTCATCTAAAGCGAAAGGTGGCCACGAAGAGTCTACATCCAGCCTGCTGCCTGTGTTTGCATGTCCCTGATTTTTTTTTTTTTTGGTATGTTTTTGGGGTTATTTTTTGGTATTTTGAAGTAGTTGAAAAAATATTTCAGGATATGTGGATATATGAAATTCAGACTTCAGCGTCCACAAATAAATTTTTATTGGAAGATAGCCATGTCCGTTCACTTAAGTATTGCCTGTGCCCATTTTTACATGACAACAGCACAGTGAGTAGTTGCCAGGGAGACGATATGGCCCATAAAACCAAAAATATTCTCTAGTTAGCCCTTTATAGAGAAAGTTTGCTGACCTCTGGTCTGGAGGAAGAAAAGAGTTATTCTCTCAAAGCAAATTCCTCCTGTAGACATCACGAAACCTTCCAAGCAAATATGGCAGGTGAAACAGTTTATATACACAAACTTGAAACCAAGACAACGAAGGAGCAAGGTCAACCTCATTACCTAGCCACCTTGACAATGCCTTTAAATGTCATCAATCAGTTTGTGCCCTGCACGACTTGCAAGGGCTCGTTATAAATTATAGCACACGGGCCCCTGACACGATCCAGGGGCTGAAATAGGACCCTGGTGATGTAATACCATCAAGCGCAGTAGAGCTCCACACGGCACTAGGTTGGGAACTTTCCAAGAGATTTCATTTCTAGAGGGCCACTGTCACCTTTGGCTATTCTAGAGAATTCCACATAAGCACCAAGCGTATTCCCCCTCCCCCCAAAATATGAGCAGTGTGTTCTATCATGGAGCCAAGGACAGAAGTGTAAAGGCTTCCACTAATTGAACGGGAGCCCCGGAAGGAGACCGCCAGCACTGAACATTCCTAGAACACAGAAACAAAAAAATCCCACGCTTTTGCCTTGTCTTCAAATGCCCATGCCTGCGTGTCATCCTGGAAGACATGAATTCAAAGCTATTTTTTTCCGGTGAGACAGACTAAAACCAGGATGTAGATTTTCCAATTAGACTCTTTTTAAACATCTGTTGGTGGGCTGCGTTTAACATTAGTTATTTAAGCAAAGCCCAATTTGATTAGACTGTCTGAAACTGAGCCAAAGTCTGCAAAATAATAGCTCAATTAAATTCCGTCCTGCTTTCATTTGTCTTCGATTTTCCTGAGTGTGATACTGTTGCAAATAATCGAGTAAACCAATTCCTTTCAGAATGAGAGATTTAGGTACATTTTCCATCATTCCTCCCAGTACACTTAATAATCTATTCCATCTTCGCTACGCCTCATTGAACTTAATCTTGACACCAAATACACTGCTGTAATGTTGCCGCCGTCTCCTTTCGTTTTCTATACTTACAAATTAAAGTTCTGTGTCATTAATATCATACCTTAAACAGATTAGCAAGAGCACAAAGGAAGCAGAGGGCATTGGGGCAGCCTAAGCACGCTGTCAGGATTCTGGAATTTCTCCTCAATTCCTGGTGAGACTCACATAATGGGTTTGATGAATGACTGAGGCAGGACTCACATAAGAATATTTTTAATGCTGTGTTTATGGCCTTGAAATGTTCTGAGAAGGTTAGGAGCCTGCAAACAGACTAGGGCCTCTTCACCCAAAGCCATCTCCACTTTCCTTCCTTGTTGATGTCCCTATTTCACTCATACATGCGTTGACTAGTTACTACTAACCAGGCCATTCACTCATTCATGCGATCACCACAGAGCAACTCACTCAGCAAAGAAAGACAAGCAAGGAGCCTACTGTGTGCCGGGCACAGAGTAGAAGGCTACTGCTTCACGATTTCAGGAGAGACTACTAGTTCCCGGCTCGGTCAAACTACACAGCATTCATTTATATAAGGAAGGAGACCAACATGAACTTCTCATTCACACCTAAAATGACACATTTGGAAGCATACTGGCTCCTCACAGCACCATCAGTGTGGACAGCTAGCCTTCCTTAAGCACTTATTGCATGTGTTTCTGAGCTGTCTATGTATGTTAACTTAATGGATCTTCTTAAGAGCATCACAGGATGGACATTGTGACCACCCTGCTTTACAGATGAGAAGGCTGAGCCCTTCTATCAGATCCTGTTACCCCTAAGTCAAATACAAAGCAAGAAGTGCAGCCCAGCGACGTTGTGAGAGATCTGTATGGCGATCAACATCAAGGGAAGGAAAGCAGAACTTAGACTCTGATGAGCAGTCATTTTCCTTTTTCTGTATTATTAGCCAGCAAGGCAGGCTGGCCCTGAATTCACTATGAAGCCCAGGAGGGTCTTGAATTCATACAGCCCTCCTGCCGCAGCCTCCCTAGTGCTGGGATTACATGTACGTACTACTATGTTCAGCTAGAACCACCCAGCAATGCCCCCAGATCCTCATTTGCCCTTTAAAAGTGTTTTTTTAAATATACAATTATGAGAAAACTATTTTTTTCTAAGATTTTACTATGTTTCAAGCACTGTGCAAACACTTTCCAAGTACGAATCACTTATTCTTTGTAGCACTTCCAGGTGAGGTAAATGGTCTCACACTCCAGATGAGAAATGGGCAGACAGGGAGGGGATATTCCTTTTGCAAACTCACAGGGAAGTGAGTGCAGTGCCAGGACTTAGCCCTGGCAGTGTGACCGCAGCAGAGTTTTACTTACTCCTCCCCCAGGATAATCTGACACTTGACTCTCCAAAGCCTTCAGCCAGTCTGCTGAACTTGTGTGAGGCCCAGCTATCACTTTCAATTTAAAACTCAGGCTGGGGGCATTGCTCAGCACATACAGCCCTTGCCTAGCAAACTCAAGGCCTTGAGTTCGATTCCCCAGCATCACATAAGCTGAGCGTGGCGGCACACACCTGTAATTCCAGCACTTAGGAAGTTGACACAGAATGACTGCTGTAAGTTCAAGGCCAGCTTGGATTCCACAGCGAGTTTAAGATCAGCCTGCACTACAAAGCAAGACCTTACCCAAAACAGAAAGATAGGCAGGAAAGAAAAAGGAAAGAAAAGAAAGAAAGGTTAAAAATCACACTCAGAGAGGCTACGGCAAGAGGATGTGACGCTTAAGGCCCCCTGGGGCAACTCTGTGAGACTCTGGATCAAAGTCAAAACTTAAAGTAGGCTGTAAAGGCCTTGGGCTTCATCCCTAGTACCACATGGGGGAAAATGACAAATCACAACTTAAGTGCAGCTAGGAACAGTTACAGTGTGAGGCTAAATATGCCACGTGCTCAGTCTCATAAGGGAAAACACAAAGCACATGTTTGATTTGGAGTGCATTCCCTTAGTTCAGTCAGGCTTTCCAGAATAAAAAAAATCCCACGTATCTCTCTGCTCTGCCACAGAATCAGCATAGAGATGACAGGTAAGTCTATCTGAAGCCCGGCAAAAAGAAGGCACCAGTAACATCACTCCCAACTCAGGTAACCCGGGCAGACACGGCACATCGATCACAGCCTCCTGCAGGGCCCTCCCTGATCCAGAATCCTCCAAGGAGCCCTGTCAGTGAAGCTACGTCAACTTCACATCTAGACCAACACTGGCAGGCCGGACGGAACCTCTTTGCTATGTACGATTCTAGGCATATTATAATTTAGATTTGTGATGCCCCTAAACTTACGTGTGCTCCGAGGGTGAATGGATTCGGGGGCACAGTCCTCAACAGTGTGTCCATCCATCAGTGACTTCCCATGCAGTGAGGGGTGAGCCTGGCTGCAGGAACAGGCCTCTGTGTGCGGGACGGGGGCGCGGGGACTTGAAAGGGTCCATCTGCCATCCTTGCTAGCTGCTTTCAACCACCCTATCTGCTCCCTTGATGCTGTAGGATAAGCACTTTCTCCTCTTTTGAGTTATGGGTGTCCAGGGTTGTGTCCAGCAACAAGAAAGGAACTAAGGCCAATACGGCTTGGATTTACTAATTCTGTTTCTAGAATAGATAACAATTTCTTTACATTACCAAATAAAAGACAGTGAAGGCATAATTTCCCTACTCTCTTATTAAAAGCAATTTCATTAGGCCTCGCCTGCAGGTCCTGCAGCCCAGGGCCACTCAGGAGGAATACACGAGGTAGCAGGGACACATGACAACAGAAAAGCAGCGAGGATCACACGGCACAACACAGGGAAAAAGGAAAGCGCTTCGCACCATGTGGCTTTCAGTCTCTTTCTGAAGGAAGCTGGCAAAGACATTCTTTTGGGATGAAATTCAAACCAGATTAATAGCCAAAAGTCTTCACTCTAAACAGCAGGCACCGGGGCAGCCAGTGTCTGCCATTCTGGATTTCTGCAAGTCTCAAGTGCTGTGTGTCTCCCACCTCCTTGCAAAGGTGATTACCATGGTGCCGAATTCCAGACGCTCCCTGGAAAAAGGCTCTAACCTTGTTCTCAGGACACCTTATTTAAGGCAAAGCTGAAAGCTAGAAGAAAAACACAGAATTTGAGCTTGGTATTACAGGTGCAAGAGGACGACGTTCTGAGAAGCACAGTGCCAAGGCACTTCAGGGAAGGCTCAGAGCAGTATTATAGGTGTAAGGATTCAGACCTGAAATTCCAGCATCCAGGAAGCTGAGGCAGGAGGATTCTGACCTGAAACCACACCTGAGCAAGTTAGCGATTTTAGTCAGACCTTACCTCATAATAAACAAGCACACAAAAACACGGAGTAGAAGGAGTTTCGGGGAGAAGGGGGTGACAGGTGGTTTGCCAAGATTCTAGCACGGGTTCCCTGGAGGACTACCTGTAACACAACATTTAACTCTAGAACACAGCTGCAGCAGGAAACAGAGGAAAGAACAGATGGAAGACACCAGTGAAGGGAAAATGGCAGAGGAGATGAGGAGCACACCAAGAACGGATAGAGTCCTAATTCAGGGGTGTCTTCTGGCCCTGGGGTTAACAAGGCCCAGAGACAGAGGGAAGACCCCGGCTGACATGCTGGAGCTGATGGGATAATGACGAAGATGGCCATGAGGAGCCGGGAGCCAGCGAGGCCGATACGCAGGCCTGGGTCACAGGGCAGGGACGATGGGCACGGGCACGCCATCGGAGGGACCAAGGGGTTGATCTCAGGGAAGAGAATGAGTTTGGGCTCCGAAGAAAACATGAACGGCATGGGATAGAGGAACAGCCCTTTTCAGAGGCCAACAGACAATTCCCAAAATGAGAACTTAGCCAAAGCAACCCACGATCCTAGCAGGGAAGTGTGGAGGCTTTGCTACCAAAGGTGCTAATAACAAAACACAGAGCCGGGCCTGGGGGCAGGCCCTGACATCATCCTAGCACTTGGGTGGCTGACGCAGGAGGATCGCAGGCTTGAACCCAGCCTGGCCACCTCTTTAGGAGGCAGCTCAGAGCAAAAGCCTTGTGTTCAGTTCCCATCAGTGCAGAACAAATAAAATAGGGATAATAAAATAAATAGAAATAAAGGGAAAATACGGGGCTGGGATGTAGCTCAGGGCTAGAGTGCCTGCCTAACAGGCACAAGGGAGGCTCTGGATTCAATCCCTAGTAATGCAAATTAGAGAGAGAGAGAGAGGGAAAGAAGAAAAAGAAGAGAAAAAATTAAATGAGGAAGACGATGAAGACAACAGCCAGACTATGAGTAAGTTGCTGGTTAAAGAAAAAAAAAAATAGAAAAAGTAACCAGCAGAATACTCGGGCTCTAAATGCTTGGCAACTAACGGGGTAGGCAGGGAGAGACTCCGAAGGACCGGATCGTGCAAAGGTCTGAACTACCCACTTGAAATCCACATTCGCCGTGAGCACAGACAACCACTGGCGCTGTCAGCCCAAGCGTCGACCACAGCAGTACCTTTGGATGTAACGAATACAGACAAGGGTTGGCGCTCTCCGCCCAACTGTGTCCAGGCAGCTTCGAATTCTACTACTTAAGTAGTTTAAAAGCTGTTTTCCTCCTGAAGGGGGAAAGTTATGACTAGAAGGCTGCCACCCTACACCCTTCAGAAGCCATGAGGATCCCGTCTCCATAATTGACTCGGCCACCGTTTCAGAGTCAGACGGCCCCAGCCACGAGGCGGCCTGAGTCCACAGAAAGTTCAAAATGGGATATGTTCTCTTTAAAATTTTGAGAGCGACTAAATATGACAACCATCTGATGTATGAAAATTATTCACAACCAAAAACAGACAGTCTGGAAATAGCCGGGATGACTTCATTTAGACAGAATTACCCGAATCTGTTTCTAATATACACAGTACACATAATAAATTTTTACAATATGACAAGGAAAACAAACTTAATAAAAGTTCCCGATCTTTTGTTACACAAGCATGCTATACCCATGCTATGTTTATAATAGTTTGCTCATGATATCACAGCTCAGTAACAAAGGCCCCAGCAATACAAAAACAGTTACTACGCATGACATCAGCTCACAACTACCGTAATTACATCGAAACACAAATTTCCCAAACTGTACATTTTCCAAACGGCTTCTCAATTTCAACGGCTGCCCTTAGACAATTGCTTGCAGAGCTGTCTGCAGGCTTTGAGTAATACTCGTCTTTCTTCCTCCGAGCATCATTTCCCTTTAGAAAGTGCACATTTCAATTGCAAGCACCGTTTTTCATAGATGTCCATCACCGTATGTCCATATTAGGAGATGGTGCGGTCTGGTGGTCAGTGACAAGCATCAGTGAGTCTGGTTAGGTTCCTCTCAATGTTCCTGGGTGCTGGGCCCAAGCAGTAGGACCTCTATGAAGAGAACAGATATTCCTGCAGCAAACAGTGTGGCCTGGACTGCCAGCTTTCCACGATCATTCACTGTATAGCTCTGGCCGCAAGAGACCTCAGTATTCTACTTTCCTTATCTGCCAAGTGGGAATGTTAAAAAAAAAAAAAAAAAAAAACCTCCTTTTCCATGTCCGCCTGTTGCACAGCGGTTAGCTCCTAGTAGGTCTCACAGAAGTGTTCAAAATTACTATATTTTTGGGACTCAGATGCCTGCTTGACAATATGGCTGAAAAATCCCTTGACCTAAGCTGGGCCTAGTGGCACAGATTTGGAATCTGAGCACTCTGGGAAGTGGCAGAGGCAGGAGGAACGCAACCTCAAGCCCAGCCTGGTAACTTAACAAGAACCTTCTCAAAATCAACAATAAAAATAGGCTGAGAATGTAGCTCAGTGGGAAGGCCCTGGGTTCAATACCCAGTCCTCCCCATCCCTCCAAAGCCATGATCCACAGTGTAACTTCTTAAAGGGCAGGGATAATAATTATACCTTGACATATCTCAAAATTGTCAGTCTTAACGAGCCTGAATGAATGAACGAAATCTGAATACTTGCAAAATGAAAAAACTGTCCTGTACAAACTGGGTTCCAGGCTGTTTTCCTAAAATCTGGCTTTCATGTCCCTGCAGCTAATGTAGATAAATACCCTCACCCAACCCAAATACTCAAGTGTAAAAGGTATTTTGCCTTGCAGTTTTACAAGTGTAGCTCTCCAATGACCCACCTTTTGAGTCCATCCCTTACTGATGACCTTGGTCTCACTGTGTCATGAGGTCAGCTGACTTTCCCGCCCAGGCAAGGTGCCAGGGGAACCCAGCTCAGACCCCACCCCTGCCATTGTCACTTCTGGTCCGTGGTATTACACTGAACACTGTGATTCGAGCCTTCAGGAAATTTTCTAACCACTGGACAGCGTCCAATGCTGTGTGCTAATGAGTTTCAGACTGGGGAACTTCGCTGTGTATGTGTCAGGAAAGTGCCACAGCTTACAAGGCCGTGGGGGCAGGGAAGGGAAGACACGCAGAAAGGGAGGAAGAAAAACCCCAGTAGTTAACAAACGCCGGCTACTCAAATTGACAGGGAACGTGACCTCTGCACTTCATCAGAAATTCTTGCAGACTTACAAAATAAAGGAGTTTGCTTTTATCACACACTGTGAGGCTGTATGGAAAAATAGAAGGCACTACATCACTTGACCTCGGCGTGCTCCCTTTCAACCACAGACGAATATTGTGTACAAAATCCTAAATCAACTTAAGATGTTCAGGGGGAAAAGGCCTTAATTTTCTGCATTAGACTTGATGATGACTATTTTGGTTCTTGAGATTCTGTGCAGACGCTTCACACAGGAAAAAGAAGACTCCTAATTATGACAATGGTATTTTCTCACTTTGGGAGCACTAACACAGTGGCCTCTGTGGGGTGGGCGTGCCAAGGGCTAGTCTCCCCTCCCTAGAGTAGAGGGAGCCAGCCTTGCTCACCCAGGTCAGAAAACCACCCAGACTCTCAGGCAGGATTAGCTGCTGACATTCACAGGACATGAATGCCAATCAGAAATAACTTAATGAAAGTCTAGCCATCTTCCCTTTTGTGAGTCATTTCCATGGGGAATTTAAGAAATCTTTTCTCAGCTGGGCGTGGCGGTGCACACTTTTAATCTAGCCCTCCTGGCAGGCTGAGGCAGGAGGATTCAGAGTCCAGGCTACCCACAGACTTAAAAGAGACCCTACCTCAAAACAAAACAAATTTTATGTATGTCGATAACAAAACAAATTTTAGTGTATGGTATAAAAAGCGGAGTGGGGCCCTGGTTTTAATTTCCAATGCAACAAAAAATTAATGTAAAAACCACACAAACTCTCTGCAATGTATCCAACAAGCCTGAAAGGGTCGCTTTTCACTACACTGTCACATCCTAGCAAAGAGGTCTCTCTAATTCTGATCTAGCAAAGCTCCCCTCTTGGTGAGGTGCAGTGGAGACAGGCCTATCACCTCAGCACTCTGGGAGGCTGAGGCAGAAAGACTGCAAGTTTGAGCACAGCACAGGCCATTTACCACTCGGGAGACTGTCTAGAAAGCAAAATTTAAAAAACCAAGAAATAAAAGCAAACAAGCTCCCATCTTAAAAGAGCCTATTCTACAGAACTTTAAGTCATGAGTTCATGATCTCTCACTCTCATCCATGTGTGTATACATGTGTACACACACAGACATCCACACCACACACATGTAGTGCTGGGGACTTTAAAACCCCACTCCCTTCACATCCTCAAACTGTCATCAACTTTTTCAGATGATGTCAATAAAACTGATTGCTTGCAGTTCCGAATTCTGCTCAGCACATGGAAACACTGTAAGTGATCGGAAAGAACTTTCGACGAGGGCAGGAGGAGCGACCGAACCTGGGGCAGCCTCTACAACATTTGGGGTGTGTGGGGGGGCAGAGAGCAAGAAGCCAGAAGTACAGTATGCAGTTCAACTATCACCAATTCCTGGAAGTGCTGACAATACTTCCTGGTGTCTACACCCTGCACCTTACTGCTCGGCCGGCTGACTGTGTCTTCCTGTCACGTATGAATGATAGCTCTGGAACATTAATACGTTCATTAAAGTCTAGCTTCCTATACTTAAAATGTTCTGTCCTTTGGCACAGCGGTGCCTCGACAGCTTTGTTACAGTCATACATCGGAGGCCCGCAGACGAAACAGTTGTGGCGACGCCTCATACCTACCTCCAATCTGTTGCTTTTACAAATTTAATCTAGGTATTAAGGAGCTGATGGCGGAACCATGGCGAGGTGGCATCGTCACCTCAGCTGCGTAGCGCAGAAGCCACTACGGGTGCCAACACACTCCCCTGATGCCTAGCGACCCCTCACAGCCCCAACTCTCTCATCTGCAATACTACAAAATACGGCTCAAGATACTTTTCCTTCCTTTTTCTCTTTTTTCTTTGCCTTTCCTGAAGCACAAGTGGACGACCAGCGAGGGACCAACAGTGTTATTTCTAATTACCTTTTTTTCCCCCACTCCTGATCCTGTGGCTCTCATAATTAGTTACCTGGGGCTGCAATCCAATTTGAAGTGATGACAAGAAAGTGATCCATGAAGAAGTAATAAGTTAAATCCAATTTCAGCCTTCCTCTAATTAAATGCACACACGACTAATGACTGCAACCCGAGCATTTCAGTGATAATAGTAATTAGCAAGGTGGGGGTCACTCGCTTTGTAACAGGGGAGGTGTAAACCACCAGGTAAGATGGTGGGAGCACTCTTAATTACATATGTCATTTTGGCAGCCATTTACACATTTTTGACCAGTCAAGTATATTTCTCCCCCCCCCCGTCCTGCTCCATTTTCCTGCATGATAACATACGAGTCCTATGTTCCAATACATGGGAACTCACAAGAGCACGTCAATCTCGAAAATAAGAAATAACTTTGCTTGGCTACTGCCCACTCTCTAGTCCCCCCCCCCCACACACACACACACTTGACTACAATTAGGATAATCTCACAGACTGACATCCCCCTCCTGAATCTAAGGTGAGTTCGTTTGGCTTCATTTTTTGTTTGTAATATGGAAAATATAATCATTTGCTTATGTATGGAAAATATGACACTCAGTAGGTACTGACTAAATCCACGAGGAAGAAGTAGCAATAATTAATCTCTCAGACACACAACTACTACCTGTGAAGAATAGACACAGTGGCCCCCGCGGGTGCTGCTTCCTTCCATCTGGGGCTCTGTGGCCAAGTCAGTGTACCCAAGTCCCGATTCTCCACCTCCACACAATGGATCAGGCCAGAGTAGTTAAAGAGCTGGCCCATGCTAAGCCCCAGCGCGATAGTGGGTGTCTTCTTGCTCTGTTGTTGGTGGTAAAGACACAGGCTATGCATCGGGTATCTGAATTTTCAGGCTTGGACACATGCAACTCAAGCGACCATAAAACGAAATGCCCAAATTGCGCTACTTCTGAAAATGGGAATTGCCAATAAGCAAACTTTTAGGCATATATCTGGAGGTGGCCCAGACATGCTAGAACGCAGAGTCATCCTATTTAGAATGGAAGCTGGTATCCAGAAAGGAATTAACTCAGCCAAGAAAGATAGTACACATTGGTGATCCAGTGCTCCGGGAGGCTGAGGCAGGAAGATCACAAGTTACAGCCTCTTCTAGGTGGCGTAGCAAAACTCTGTCTCAAAGGTCTTTTTGAAAGTATTTAAAAAGACTGGAGATACTGCTCAGTGTGAACGTCCTCGATTCAATTCCTAGTACAGCAACTCCCCAAAATCTAACTTACTCGTTATATCACAACTCAGAACAGAAATTTGGAGGCAAAGACAACAAACACTAGTTTTGGGAAAAATTCTTAAACTCGGAGTATGAATTTGGGCTCCACGAGGACTTCATGAAATTCACAGGTCATTTAACATTGGATGCAAAATTCTGCATACATGAGCATTCTTCTGAGAGGAAGGACCACTGTTTCTACCAGATTTTTAATGGCACATGTAACCCAAATACTCAACTACCATTTTAAAGCACCCTTTCCTTTTTTCCATTCTTTATCAAGGCTTACTTTTAGGGTCTTGGGACTCTGCAAAGTTGAATGACAACGACATATTAAAAAGGACCAACACGCCCTACCAAGTTTAAATGCCACGGACTCCAACTATAGAAAATGTTAACTTTAGACTTTAAAAAATACTTTTTTGCATCTCCATCTTCCAAATTACCTGCCTTACTAATTCAGCACATAGTAGTATTATTTTAAGGGCCAGTATTTCAAAACCATTCCATTTCACTATCTACAATATAAAATTCTAGTTCCTTTTAAAGGTTTCCTCTTAGCAATTTATTCCTTAGTGAATAACGTGGAAATGATACGAGGCACTAAGATTATATGTGGCATTAATGCAATGCAAAAATGCTGCCTAAAGCACGTTTTATATAACTGCAAATAAAAACGCTAAGAAACACCTGCTGAATCTTGTATTTTAACCTCCTCTACTTAAAGTGGGAGTCGTCATTATAATCCTAGCTTCCAAGTGACGGTAAGGATGGGCCCTCCCCAGCACAGCGGCACTGGAGCCAGAGGCTTTCACACGACCTCACATTGGAAGGAAGGGGACAGCCCAGGGGGAAACTGATCAGATGACTGGCTTCAAACTCAAATCCTGTAGAGACAGCCTGAAAACTGCGGTCAGCTTTCCCCTATAAGCAACCTTGTGTGTACAAGGTTTACTTTCTTCCCCGGCTTCCTGGCTGCCAGAATACACATGTACTTTTACTTTCTTAGGAGAAAATGTGTCATTTGACTTCCTTCCAGTGTAGGTACTCGTGCCAACAGCTAAAATGCTTAAAGAACCCAAATGAATTACTACCCAGAAACGGTGGTCAAAGTTCCAAAATTTGATCAATAAAATCGCTCATCTACTCACAAATTAATCTTCAGCCAGTAAAGTTACACATTTTCGAGGTTATGAGCACACCTGCACTGTTAAGCATTTATTTCACTTATTCAAGCAATCTTCAGAAGTATATAAGTATTTATTTTTAAAAAGCCTACTATTTTTACCCAATTATAACTTTCCCCCCCTAGCAAAACCTTACTAATTCCTCTACAATTCTTAAGTATCCTAAAAGAAAGGTCTCTATCCTACACGGTTTCTGGATCCTCTTAGTCCCAGCACAATGACCAGGATACTGAGATTGTTATAAAGTATCACCAGCTAAAAGACACATGGGAAGGACTCTGGGAGGCTGAGGCAGGAAGATCTCAAGTTCTAGTTCATCCTGGGTGACTTTGTGAGACACTGTCTCAAAAAAAAAAAAATAGTGAGAAATATTTACCAAACTTTCATTGAATTAATTCAGATCCTTCCAATTCTGAATTTTGGATGGGGCTGACTTTTAATTTCCATTTGTATCATTCATAGAAAAATTTGCAAAGCAAATTAATGGACTAAGGGAGAAAGGCAATTCAGTTACAAAGTAGAGTGTTTTTCAAGAACTTTAGAAGCAATTAGCTATTTTTTACTCATTCCTTCAGCATCAATAAACCACACTGTCAACCGCAAACACAGCCAGCTGAGCTCTGGGTCAGTCTGTGCATCTGCGAAGAATGCCATCGCTACGCTACTGGCTGTCCTCGCTCCAAAATTAGCCCACATGCTGGATGTTCCACGGCAGTCCGACCTCCAGCGAGTATCCACTGAGAGCCTCTGCTCACTTTCCATTTTCTTTTGTTTCTACCATGAGCCTGGAAAACGAAGTACGCTGCCAAACAGAAAGCGGGGAAGTGTGAGATATGCTTAAAATACGAGCCACAGTATATTCGGGGATTTAGGTTTCTTTTTTTCCCCCCTTCCTCAAGCTATCAGCAGATCAAATCCTTCCCTGTCAAGCCTTGTTCTATGCAGAAGATCTGAAATTTGCTAAAACAGGGCTCTCCCTGCAGTTCCAAAGGGGAGGATGATCAGAGAAGAGCACGGTTCAGATTTGCTGCGGGATTTCCCTTTCATTTTGAGCCACTCCAGCTGAGAGGCCCAGCGAGTCCCGGGCCTGGCAAGAAAGATTTCAATGGGAAGGTTATTCCTTCTATGAATCACCAGGTCTATATCCAGGTTTTCTGTAACAAGGTAATACACCATGTGGCCTGGGTTAGTCGATTTTCCTTTCTGTTGGCATAAGGCCAGCTAAACTAATAACGTGTACTGCATTTGCATGACCCCACCAGGCAGCCGAGATGTTCAGTAACAGCCAATCATCACACACACACACACACACACACACACACACACACACACAGATCCTCTTTCTCTCTCACCCAACTGTTTTTTGTTTTTTGTTTGTTTGTTTGTTTGTTTTTGAGGCAGGGTCTCACCCTGTAGTCTATTTGGTCCTGCGCTCACTATGTAGCCTAGGCTGGCCTCAAACTCAGAGCAATTCTCTTGTCAAGGCCTTTGGAGTGCTGGGATTACAAGCATACATCACCACATCAGGCCATAGCCAACTTTTGTTTTTGAGACAGTCTCACTGAATAGTCCAAGCTGGCCCTGAACTCACTGAACTGACAGCACTCTTCCTGCCTTAGGATCCTGAGAACTGTGCCAACTGACTTTTAAGTGGTACTGGGGAATCAAACCCGAGGCCTTGCACATGTGAGGCAAGCCCGTTAACCACTGAGCTAGGCCAGCAGCCCCTAGCCCTGTGGCCAGCTCTTAAAGTGATTCGAAATTGCTTGTGAACTCCACCCCTTGGAGCCTCAGAAGGCACTTCTGATATCTTCCTTAGCAAAAGCAGCATTCATGGTCAATTCCTCCACATGTGACGTGTACTAAAGTGCTAGGCAGGATGCGTGGGGCCAGCTCCCTCCCTGTCCTTGCCACAGAATTCAAACCTCCAGTGTGTCACACTCTCCTGCTTGGTGGCTAAAATCCTATCACGGGCAAGAAGAAACCGAGCCCTCACAAGGAAATCCCCTGAAACTTTCCTTCATATATTTAGCCCTAAAGGAACTTCGCTCCTCTTGGAAAAGAAGATACCTACAAATGCCATATGTTTTAAAAAAGCAAGTCTGAGGAAAAATCAGTCTAGGATTAAAAAAAAAAAAACCCACAAATGATATTCAATACCGAGGAGCAATGTGATCAGACAGACTGTGTATGTGTGTAGTTTTTCATCTCTAACCAAAGCTCTACTGTGTGTAGGATTCTCACCCTCCCATAATATACTGCCATTTTTCCAACGCACTTGAGGTCTGTTAAATTTAACAGGACTCGGTATATTTTTTTAACCTGAGAGAGGCTTCAAGAGGGAGGCAAAAAGAATGGACAGTCATTTGAATTACTGAGTGACAGGCTGGGCTGAATCCTTGTATACATTAATAAATTAGAATTTTAATTGTGTCTCTGTCTGCAGGAGATGCCCGGGTACTTTAATATGTACCAACAATTGGCTGTGTTATGGAATCCACAAAGTGGCCTGCGCGGCTGACCTCTGGAGCGCAATTCTCAGGCTTACTACGGAAACTGTTCGGTTTGATCCTTTCAACTTACTTGAATCCTGACAAATAAGCTCACAGCTGAAAGGTCAGTGCAGTCCTATTTCAGCCTCCGGAGCTGTTCTTAAGAAATCGCATAACAAAGCTCTCCTTACAGCACCTGGCATGGCCCTTCTGAGCCATTGTACCTAATTAAAAATGTCCACCACACTTGCGGGCAGGCAATGGGCAAGGGATTACTGATGGCTTCCCCAATATCTGTTTTGGGAAGAGTTTGAAAGCAGTGCCCGCTGTTGTTCAACTTTTCCAATCAAGAGTCATGTACTGACAGACTTCTCCCCGAAGGACCGTTTCCCCAGAGATGGAAAGGTACTAGAACTTCTTGTATGATCTTTGCAGGATCAACTGGAGAAAAGGACTCACTCATCCTGCCTTGTGAAAAGCCCACCCAAGCTAGAATTTGGGTCAACCTTGCGACTGAGTTACTTGATACCAAGTTCTACCCATCTCCTAGTGACAACAGATTTCAAAATTTCCAAGGTGAGACACTCATCACTAACTTGTGCTATGGGGAATCAACTATAAGGAGTTTGAGCTACCTGATCCCTGTAAGCACCTTATCTTAAAGGTGAGCATAAAAATCAGGAGTCAAGGGGCAAGGGGCATAGCCCAGGGATTTAAAGTGCTTGCTTAACAAGCATGAGGCCTTAGTTTAATTCCCCAGCACCACGTAAACCAGGTGTGTTGGTGCACACCTCTAATCCCAGCACTTGGAAGGCTGAGGCAGGAGGTCTGCTGTGATTCTGAGGCTAGCCTGAGACAAACAGTGAGTTCGGGATCAGCCTGGACTACAGAGCAAGACCTTGTCTAAAAAAAAAAAAAAAAAAAAAAAAATCATGAGTCAAGTTCCTCTGAAATTTCCTCCTCCAAAGAAAAAATACAAAATAGATTTTTATGAACTCACTCCCTTTACCCACTGGTCTCAATGTGCCTGAAATGAGAAGTCACTACAACCATCTTTTTGGCTATCTTTGCAAAAAGGTGGCTTGCCATTTTAAATTAATGATTTAGAAACTTAAAACATATGGCAAAGAACATGTAATATTATATTCCTCTCTAGACATAATAATGAAAATATTGTATCATCCCAGGCCCAGTGAGCCTTTCTGATGCTGCTGACATGTGGGGGTTGCTACCTGATGCTGTGTGCTGGAGGGGCAGAAGGGTGGTGAGTTCTGTTTTTGTGAAGGTGATTAGTAGCAGCCTCAGTGGCCTGCACCATGGCACATCAGCAGCACCCCTGGTTTGTTTGCCCAGCTACCACCATCAAAAATGTATCCAGAGAAAGGAGCTCTTGTACCCTATAAGCAACAATATAAATTTGTAAAGCCACGATGGAGCTAGTACAGATCCAGTTATCCTGGTGCTACGTATACATCCCAAGGAAATGAAATCAGGAAGTCCAAGAGACTCCCACACATCCACGCTTCCTGTGACATTATACTCAATAGCTAAAAAATAATACCAGCCTCCAGCTCGTCAACAGAGAAAAGGACAGACACAACAGGGTACATATACACAGTGGAGCATTATACAGCCTTGAAGAAGAATAAAATCTGCGGCTTGCAGCAAAACAGAATGCACCAGGAGCCACTGTGTGATGTGAAACTTGCCAGACACAGAAACACAAGGTTGGCCATGAATTCTCCCATTTGTGGAAATGAAAGCAAAAGCTGAAAGTACAGCCCAAGTTCAAAGGAAGACTCTCACTGCATCTAAGTCCAAGGGGGAAAGAGGGCGGATGGGGGCTCAGTGGTGGCTTGGGGAGTCAGGAGAGGGGTGTCTGGAGGTGAGACCTGCAGCAAGGGCACCGCACTAAACCCCAAAGGCAGCTGCAATGAAGGCACACTAATGCAAAAACACCTCTCCAGAAACCACTCGGCATCCTGCAGGGGGTCAAAATCCCCTCGCACTGGGCACCGCCACACTGAAGCACGGCGAGTCTATGTGCCCCACTCTTCACCCCATCCCAAGAGGCAGCCACGCCACGTCTGAGCACTAGGACGTTCCCACCTCCGGGAACCTACGTCCACAGCTCTGCGCATCAGGCAACCCAACCCTGGCCACCACTCTTCCTCCTATCATGCTGCGCCTGCTGCAGACTGCCCTACTCCCACAACCACACTTTCTGTCACACAGACACTATCCCCCCACAAGTAACAACCTTCGCTGGGAACCTAAAAAGGCACTTTGGAGAGAAGATTTTTTTTCTTCCACACCTGGAATGTTCAACATCATCTACTGCAGAAGTGCTCAGCAACTATTCCAAAAGGTACAATGTCATTAAAAAGAAAAAAATGACTTGTCACCTGAAGAGCTGGCTGCTTGTCATTCCTCTTGGGAGACTTCAACCCACTAACTTGCTGCTGCTGCTGCTGCTGGAGGAGGAGCTGTCTTGCCACCTGTAGAGCCTGGGGAGGGAAAAAAGAAGGTGATTGTGTTAGGACTAGGTTTGGACACAGACACACACACACAGAGACACACACAAATGGACTACAGGGAAGTGCCCTTCAGGAGTAGGTCCAACTTGCCAACTTCTAGGCAAAAGAAACAGTCACCAAAACTTCCCACCAGTCCATACGAGAGCTATCCAGAATTCGTTTCCATTTGCTTTGACTTGGCCAATTTATCTCACAGTTCCTTTGGCATCATCACGTCATTACTCCGACCCCGGATGAGCCACGCAAGCTGGTGTATAAATTGTAGGTACTCTGAGGAGGAATAGTGGAGAGTGGCTAGGAGTGACCTGGGGCACAGCAGAGACAGAGGGGACAGAGAAGGGTCACTCAGGGACATCTTGGTCCTCCCTTGATTTTCTTGAGGGAACTTGGGAAGTTGAGTTCAAAGGCACATTTTCACCTCATCTGAGTCCATATAAAAGAGGGAGAGAGAGCTCGGGAAGGAGCTCAGGAATAGATCGCTTGCCTACCCTAAGTGAGACCCTGAACTCAACATCTTACTAGTGCAAAAAAACCCCAGGACCCCAGAAAGAGATAAGGTGTGGAGCACAGGGCAAGCAGGCCACCATGGAAACTTGCACAGCAGGAGAAGTAGAAGAGATGAGGCCATCATCTGAGTGACCTGACCAGAAGACAAGAGAGAAAAACTTAGCTAATCTGACCTCTACTCTTCTTACAGGTGTCACTGTCAACTTGTGAGCAGAACTGGGAATGTGTGACCTTCCCCTTTGAGCCTGAAATATGAGATGACTTTCATTTACAGACAGAAGGTAAAGAGGGGGTGTGAACTGGAGAGAAAATAAAAAGAGAAAAGAGCCCTCCCCAGTGTTGGACACGAACAGACACTCATGAAGACAAGGCACTGTGGAAGAATTGTGGGAAAATGGCAGGCCACACGTTCCCAAAGGTGGCAACAGAGAAGTACAGTGACATGAAATTGCATGAAAACTCAACTTCTCAGGTCAGTTCTGCTGAGAAAAAACACTGCACATATGAAAAGACGCTGGTACCAGCCAGCTGGGAGGATGAGGAGAAGGACCCCAAGTTTGAGGCCAGCTCTGACAACTTAGTGAGATTTTGTCTGAATATAAAAAAAATAAAAAGGTTGGAGATGTGTTCAGTGGTGGGGGTGGGGCGAAAAGGGGGAAAGAAAGGAAAAAGAAAACAAAAAAGGAAAAGAGATTCTGCTAGGTTTGGTATATGCTTCTAATTCCGGCACTTGGGAGGCTGACACAGGAGGACCTCAACTGTGGGGCCAGTCTGGGCTATGTGGTGAGTTTAAGGCTAAATTGGGCTACAATAGTGAGACCATATGTCAAAGTAGAATATGGGCATGTACACTCACACACACACACACACACACACACACACACACGACTTATATGCTTAGAGTATAGAGAAGGGATGAAATTTCTAGGAGACTACATCAATAATAACTTCCATAAGGCAACTACTTGTGCCTCAAAACCAAGGCACCCCCAGAAATACATGATCAAGGTACCCCCCAAAATACATGGTGACATGTCTCAAAGGCTCTGACACTACAGGCTCTGAGAAAGTGGGCACAAAGAATTCTGGCAGGTTGTCTGTGTTCTTCCAGGAACAGACATTTCATGCCTGCAAAAAAAAAAAAAAAATGATAGTAGTTTCTAGCAGTTACAGTGGCCAAGATGAAGTGGGGTCAAACTGGCCTGGGGTCCTGTGTACTGGACAGGAATCATGAGCACACAATCGCAAGGCTCACCTGGCCACAGGCTCCTAAATGTGCTACAAAAACGAAGATTTTCACAGCACTTTGAAAGGCTGCGTGCTAACTCCATGTATAAGAGGGACAGGAAGATGAAAAGCCAGAGGTGGAGAAGTACAGATGACAACTGGGACTCAACCTGCCCCACACCCTTCCAGAGCCCTCTCACATCCTAGGACCACAGGACTCCCCACAACCAGCCCTGGGGGCTGCACAAGCCATAATCAAAACATAGTGAATTTATTATTATTATTATTACAATAAAAGACAGTGACATTTCTCCCTCAAGATAATGCCTCTTCCTTCAAATGCTTCTCCCATCATTCCCGCCTCACCTTTCTTCTTCTTCTTCTTCTTCTTCTTCTTTTTTTTTTTTTTTTGAGAAAGTCTTGCTCTGTGGTCCAGGCTGGTCCTGCACCCACTATGGCACAACCACACCCAGCCAGGCTGCGTGTTTCCCAAGCAGTTCTGGAAGTCCTCTTTCGTGAGTGTCTTTAGTTTTCCTGCCGCGGCTGTCTCAATGTTCTCAACTGATTCAAAATATCTACCTCGCATGGTCATTTTGACTTTAAGGGAGAACCAGAAGTCATATGGTGTCACAACTAGTGAACAAGGACAATCGGGACATCCCTTAGTTTCTCTCCAAGCCTTCCCGTTGTCAGATGGCATTTGGCAGCAGCATTCATTTTATTTTTTAATCACATTCTGTAAAGACTCTCATGAAAGAGGACTTCAGGAACTGTTTCAGAAAGCGGCGAGCATGATGGGAAAAGTGTGTGGGAAGTGAGGGGGAGGGCTTTCAGGGGTTCATGGCCACTGTGTCTGTTAATGTAGCAATTTCCTTTTCATTTCAATGTTCACTGTATATTCTGATCACACTGCAGGGATCCCTCTGGGAAAGGACAGAGATACCCAAGAGCGAGAGCGCCGCTGGGAAGAGGGACTACCAGACTGCAGCACCAAGGAGACGCCAGGGGACGACCACAGCTCCAGCGAGAGCAGGACTCAGAGAATTCACCATCGCTGGACTCCAGGCTTCCTCGTCTCCTTGGAGACGTCCAGTACATGCGTAGGTGTAAAAGTGGGTAGAGTGAAGACTGCATTTATATCATATAAGAATAATAGTCCCCATGAGCAAGAGCCTCTCCTACCATACACGTCCCCCAGGGCATCTCCCAGCAACCCTCACAGCTCTAGGGCGCAGGAAAGGGAAGGACTGCTCTGTACTTTGCATGCTATCGTCAAGAGTTCCCGAGTGAGAGACTCATCTGCACCGAGGCTCTGGCTGCAAGGGGCAGAGGCACACAGAGGGGGGAGATGGTGCAGGAGAACGAAGGGGAGGAAGGCAAGGAAGGTTTTCTGCTTGATGCCGCAGTAGACAGCAAAGAAAATCCGAGCAAGGATGGGTCTACACATAACACACCTTGTTTCAAAAAACCAGGAGAAGAGATCACCCAGGTTTTTTCCTTCCCACCCACCCAGCTCCTTGCACTGAGGACTGAACCCAGATACTTTACACTGAGCTATTATTTCAGTCCTTTTGTTGTTTTTAACAGTATACTTTGAGATATAGTCTCCTGAGTCACTACGTTGCACAGGTTTGGCTGAAGCCAATGATCCTCTTGCCTTAGCCTCTCAGACCACTGAGATTACAAGCCTGGACCCTGTGTGTAGCTAGATGATCAGGGTTTTTTTGTTTTGTTTTGAAATAGGGTTTCATTAAATTGCCCAAGCTAGGCTCAAACCTGATCTTCCTGTTTCAGTCTCCTCAGTGGTAGGATTACAGACATAGGCCAGGGATCCCCAACCCTGGGCTGCAGATCTATACCGGTCCATGGCCTTGGCTGATGGAACAGCCAGGTAACCAACACAGCTATATCCTCCAACAACTTACTGTATAGGGCCCTGATGTTAAAAGGTTGGAGACACCTAAAATATGCCACCATAGCCAACTAGAAGACCAGGTTTTAAACAACCAAATCGCAGATAATCTGTCCAGTCAACCCATTTCTTCTCAAGAGAACACACTCGGTGGCTTTAAGCAACACTTTCTCAGACACAGATCTATTCTCACATGAGCACACTTACAAACGTACACACCAGGGAAGATCCAAGGTCTCTACCCTACCCAGTGTCTGCTGAGCTGACTCCATACAGTGATTGTACACTGCAAAGCGCAAGCTAGACGCTTCGGACTTAACTCTGCAGCAGTGGGGGCGGGGGAACATCATCTGTGTGGACAGTGTCTTTTTCAGATCCCCATGGAGTAGATGAACTTGCGTAGTGATCCACTGAACCCATCCCTTCACACCCAGCGCCACGACAGAGGTGAGCCACAGAAGATACAGAGGGGACAAAGGGCTTAGGAGCTCACAGGAACGACTTCAGGGGGAGGGAACTATGCAGGACAAAGATGCACCAACTGGCTTCCAAGCCTCCCCCACTGCGGCAAAATGAGGCCAAACCAGAGGCAACACAGAGGAAGTTCCCACCATGCTTCCCGGCCTTACGGTATGTTAACAAAACTGGCACAAACAAAGACCAACCCCGAAAATAAATAAAAGTCACCTCAGGGCTCAACAAGGTTTATAGCCTAATTGATTACAACCTATGCCTTCAGATTAACCACTAAAGGCAATTTTCTTTTCTCATTTTCCATAATACCAGGGAGTCTTAAAGGTCATCATACACACAAAAATGTTTAGAATAAAATATAAAAATTTTTGCTCAGGACTAATGTGTGAAGTAAAATTAATGCTATGAGAAAAATTCTCCAAGTACTGAATTCAATGTACACGGTATCCCAAAAGTCATCATAAATAATAAAATTAACAAACTTATGGGACACTTTGTATATAAACTGCTGTTACCAGATCATTATATTTTCATTTATTTATTTATTTATTTTATTTATTTACTGTGGCATTGAGGATAGAATCCAGGGTCTTCACACTGAGCTAAATTCCCAGCCTCCTTTTATTTCTGATTCCAAGACAGGGTCTTGTGAAGTTGCTAAGTTGTCTAGGCCAGACTTGAACTCACGATCCTCCTGTCCCAGCTTGAGTGTTAACACTATAGGCCTACGCCACTGGGCCAGGCTGTCATCTAGATTTCAGACTGTCATATATGAATAGGAACATACCCTAGCTTTTAAAATTATGGATTCGAGTAGGGATGATCTATATTCCAGTAGACCTGAGCAGTGACAGGGGTTTTTTTGTATTTTCCTAACATTATCTATTATGGCTTGGGTCTGAAATGCCCCTCAACAGACTCATGTATGGAAAAGGATTCAATCACAGGAGGTTATTCTATTGGTTTCCTGTGCTCGTAAGAGAAGGCCTCCAGCTGGAGGGGGTGGGTTCGCTAAGGCATGACCTGGAAGGATACATGCTAGCTCTGCCCTCCCGCGTTGCTCAGCTTCCTGTCCTACCATGCCTTGTACAGCTGCTTTCCAGCTGGGCTAGGCCTCCTGTGTGCTTCTACCACTGCTGGGACACCCATGCACGAAGTGAGACCTTTGAAACTGTGAGCAAACATAAACCTTTCCTCCCTAAAGTTGCAGGTGTTAGGCATTGTGTAAGAGTTTAATATTTTGGAGAAAGGTCTCTTCAATACATTATTAGAAGGGAAAATTAAGATAAAATAGACTATGTGGTTATCAGCCAGGCTTGGTGGCTCAGGTCTGTCATCCCAGAACTCTGGGAGGCTGAAGCAGGAGAATCACAAGTTCAAGCCCAGCCTGGGAAATTCAGTAGCTTAGCAAGACCCTGTTTCAAAAAAAAAAAAAAAAAAAAAAAGAGCCAGGGATGTAGTTCAGTGTGAAGACAGGAAGACCCTGGATTCCTGGGTTCTATCCACAGTACGGCACATGTACACACATATGAAGTAAGTGGATGTATGTATAAGAGGGGGTGAGGAGAGAGGAGGGGGAAGCAGGTATGCACAAGGACATAAATTAATGAAAGAATCTCTCTTTGACGCAGCAAGGATCACTTCAGAGCAACTTCCAGACCAACCGCGAAGGTAAATAACTGGAGAGTTCAACCTCCCCTTGGGACACGCTTCACCCACGGTGGCACTTCCTGGGCTGGGCTGAGTCAACACTTCCTTTAGAACATATGTGACAACTGCTGGCACGTGGTGCTGAGTCTGAGCACGGGGCTCAGGTTACAGGGAAGATGCACTTGAAGGATGTCCCTGAGCAGAGGCCACTGATAAAACCTGCCACTTCCAGGCCCGCTGCACACGCACGCATGCATTCATTTCCTCAGCAAGCTAAGCTAATTGGCTCTATGAGCTAGCAGAGAGCAAGGGGTGGCAGGCGCAGAGCTACTGCCACTCTGAACAAAGGGACTGGGAGATGCCGTGGTCCTTGGGCAGCTGGGAGGATTCAGACGGAGCCCGCAAGCTGTCCGACTAGCTGCTCCTTCGGTCAACCATCCTTCCGGGAAAATTCAGAACACTGGCATTTTGTTTTGTTGTTGTTTTTGCAGTACTGAATATGAAACCCAAGGCCTTCACACTAAGCTACATCCACAACCGTATTTATTTATTTTAGTTTTGAGACGGGGTCTTGCCAAGTCATTAGGTTGCCCAAGCGAGGCTCAAGCTTGGAACCTTCCCACCTCATCCTCCCAGAGTGTTGCAGATAGAAGGCTTATAGAACTACGCCTGGCTCTGGAACCTGGGCATTTCTAACCCATCATCTGTTCTATTGGTTCAAAAATGCAAAATTGACTCCATCCCATCAATGCCCCAGTAGCCTAAGTAAAGCAGTGCCATCAGGTTTTGACAAATGATGTTTCACGTGAGCGTGTTTGCGACTTTTGAAGTACTCACACCTGAAGTTTGCAGCAGGTGCTCACATTACAGAAGCCAGGCCCTCCTGCATTTTGCATGCTTATCAAGGTAGCCAATGCTCAAAACATATTTACCCTATTTTAGGAGACATCATCAAGTTTATGAAAAAGACGGTTTTCAGAACATATACACACACAGAAGACAAGTCAGAAGATGACAACGACAAGAACCACCACCTTTATGAAACAGCTTCATCATATACTGGCAACAGCCCACAATAAGCACTGTCACACGGAGCCTTCAGATACTACTGACTGTTAACTTTTTGGTCACAGGTTAGCAAATGACAGTCCACGGGTCAAAATTACAAACTGACCAAATCTGGTCCACTATCTGTGTGTTTGAGCCATGAGATAAGCATGACTTTTTTTTTTTTAAACTTAGGTAGTATTGCAAAATGTAAAAAGAAGAGTATTTGGTTACATATAAAAAAACACATGAAATTCAAATTTCAGTGCCCAAATGCAAAGATTTATCAGAATACAGGTTCATTTGTTTACAAATAGTACAGAGGTCCTTCAACCCCCAGGTCTGGACTGGCACTGGTCTGTGGCCTTTGGGAGACCAGGCCACAGGGACAGATGGCAAGTCAACAGCCAAATCCCGCCCTCTGCCAGCACACTCCTACTACTGTCCATTGCTGATGGACTAGAGGTGGAGCTTCGCTCCCTGTCCCACACCTGCTGCTACTGCCATTTCAAAACTGTCTGCCCACATCGCACTGCCCCTGTGGGAGACCTGTCTTAACTGAACTGGTCCCCCTCTAGTGTTGAACAAGATGGCACACGCTCATACAGTCTATGGCTAGTTTTGTTGTACAAAATAAGAGCTTAATATTTCTGACTTGGCTCACAATGCCTAGAACATTTTCTGTATTCTAAGGTCACCAAACATTTCACTGGGCAAATTTATTTTGTTATTTTCCTTATGTGTTTACATGCAGGAGACTAAGTGTAGGGTCCCATGGGCTCTACCACTGAACTACAACCAATGCCAACCCACAGGAGAATTTTGTATAAAGACATTGCTCAATCAGTTCCCCAAAATAATTTTAGATTTTTGGCTCAGAAGCCAGGGCCATATACATCAGCTGTTCTTAGAGCCCAAGTTCAATTCTGTTTCTGAAAAGGAAGTAGGATATGAAAAAAAAAAAAAATCATCTCCTCACAGTCGCTGAAAACTTGAAGGAAACTCTGAGTATGGCCAGGCCCAGTGGCGCAAGTCTATAATTCCAGCATTCTAGGAGGCTGACACAGGAGGATCCCAAGCTCAAGCCTAGCCTGGGCAACTTACCAACCTGATAAGATCCTGCACTGAAATAAAAAATGATCTGAGGATTCAACTGCATGCAAAAGCCCTGGGTTCAATCCTCAGTGTAAAAGTAAAAAACAACACAAAAAACAACAAGAACAAATGAAAACACAAAACAGAACTTTGAACATATGTGTTTTCCCACAGTAGTTCAGGTCATGTAGGTCCCTGGGCCCTCTGGGGATAAAGTTGGCATGGGCCTCACTGGCCTGGCCCAATTACAGTGGGTATTTCCCATCTGTCCTCAGAAGTTGTCCATTTCTATCTTTAAAGTTTATTCTGATCTAGAGGAGCAACTCAGAACTTAACGCACTTGCCTATTAGGGCCCTGGGTTCAACTTCCGGCACTTCCTAAACTGGGCATGGTAGTGCACGCCTGTAACCCCAACACTTGAGAGGCCGAGGGAAGAGGATGGCCATGTGTCAGAGGAGAGGACAACCTGGGTCACAGGAATTCAGGGCCAGCCTGGATTACAGAGCAGGACCCCAACTCAAGACAGGTCTGAGTTGGCCACCTTTCTGTAATCTTTCTTCTATGCTCTGTTCACCCTTCAAGATCAAGTAATAAAACACACTCCACACAAATTTTGCAGGGGTGACGACAACACCTCAGGGAATCTTTACAGAAACCTTGGGTGGACTGACCAATGGATTTGAACCAGGAATCTAGAGGGGAAAGAATGTGAGTATCATACGCCACCCAAGAGTTCTCACTCCTGGAGCAAATCCCTATCACTTCAGAGCACTCCTCAGCAGGTGATGTGCAGGCAGGACATGGCAGGGACTCCTAAGACAACCCATTATCTCTGTAAATGAGATTACAAAACAATTTCACACTGGGGGTGGTGGCGTAATCTCAGCATTCTGGAGGCTGAGGCAGGAGAATTGCCTTGAGTTTGAGGTCACCCTGGGCTACCACAGTGAGCCCAGGAGTAGGCTGATCTACTAAGCAAGAACCTTACTAAATAAATAAATAAATAAATAAATAAATAAATAAATAAATGGATTTCAAAATCCTTATGGCGACAACCAAGAGCAGAGACAAGTACGGCCCTGCAGCATCCTAATGCTACACGCTGGAGTTAAAAGGAGAGGAAACTGAGAACTTAACGACAATGATAGCCATCATTATCCGTCCTGCAGAAGATGTGGCCAGGCCAAACGGTCACTAGGATGTCACCTTTCCTCCCGCCCCCAACATGAGCAGGGAGAGACGAGGCTGTGTGAAACTATCCCCCTTCTCTAGACCCCTGCACAGCCCCATTAACCCGTACCCTTTTTCTAAAACATCTTTAAATGCTAGAGTCCACATATCTTTACTCATGTGACTATCTAATCTTCAAGCTACATGTAGGGTGACAGCCACGCTGTGACGGCTCCTACCTACATCCCCCACTTCGTCACTTAAAAACCTCCAAAAGACAGCATGCGTAGTTGGGACTTGTATTTTTTTTTTTCAACGTCAGAAATGTTGTAGAGCATATTTTCTGAGTTAATGGCAAATTCTATTTTGTTTTTTCCCTTATATTTTAGAATAAATAAGATGGGAAGCAATAGAGTTATTCATCTGTGCCATCACTAAGTGGTGTTAGTGCCCCGAGTACAAACACGACCCCATGAACCAACCATGCGGAGTGGATGGGGACAGATCAGAAAGCCCTGGAAAAGAGAAGGTGTTTTCTAAGACGCTCTTAACCTGAAGGAAAGCTCAGGGTCAACAAGGGTAATGTTGAAATTTTTGAAAAAAACTAATAAAGCAAGAGACACCAGCACTCACCACCCTCAGAATATTCCCCTATGCTTCAAACCCACGGAGTGTTCCATCATTAAATGTTCACTGTACTTTTTGATCATCTCTGTATAGTCATTTGCCATAATGACTAACCTCTTTATTTGGAAGGCACAGAGGATAGTTCCTACCAAACAGTAAGAATTTTCAGGGGAAGGAGGAATGGCTTACATGGTTAAAGCACTTGCCCAGTAAGCGCTTAGGTGAGTGTCAAGTACCTGAGTTTGATTCCCCAGCACCACATAAGACGAGTGTGGTGGTGTGTCCAGCCTGTCCTACATAATGAGTTCAGGACCAGCCTGGGCTATAGGACGAGACCCAAATTTTCGTGAGGCCAGAAAAGATGAAGGACAGGAAGAAACCTCTTGCAGAATTAAGTGAAGTAAGTTTAATAGCTACGAAATCTGAGTTTTTTTTGTTTACTTGGGTTTCTTTGTTTGTTTCCTGCAGTGCTATGGGTAAAACACGGGGCCATGCATTTTGCTACATCCACAGCGCAGTTTTACCTCTTGATTTTGAGACACGGTTTCCTGAAGTTGCTACGTAACCCAGGCTGGGCTCAAACTTGTGATCCTCCTGCCTTGGCCTGCCAGAGCGCTGGCATGGCAGGCCTGTGCCTCTAGGCCCAGCTAGGAAGTATGGAGTCTCTCATGCGATGGGGGCCCCAGAGGTAGCATCCTACTGCCTACAACTCCCATGACAGAGGGCCCTGCAGCCACCTCGGACAAGCAATGGTCGGTCAGTGGCTCCAGCCACAGCCAGCACCAGACACTGAAACCCCAGTGAGCCGGGCACCCGAGTTGTCTCTGGAGGGCGTCCATCCAAGCACTGCCCAGGTCTACACCAGCCGAGCTCCTGGGAGCTGACCACATCACAGCCCAGAGGCTGCAACTCAGGGCGCACGGTAATGATGTGAAACAGAAGTCAAGTTTATTAACAAACATCAAAAATGTTAAGTTGGATGCGGCATCAACCCTGGCTCCCCTTGTTTAAGATAAGATTGTGTTTAAAAGTAAATACGGGGATACCTGAGCCCTGCCCGCCTCTCAGTTCCCAAGGCAGAACGTACAGGGGTCGGACGTGATGATAAATCCATCAAAGGGGTCTATTACCTCGCTGTGTTAGCCCCTGGGCTTCTGCTGCTGCCTCTGATGATGCTGCAGCCGGACAACTCTCCCGTGAGGGTCGGCTGCCAACTATCTGTATCTTGGACTGCGACCTCGTGGTCTCCAGGACTGCGATGAATCTATGGTGCTGTATTCCTTCTCTTTTTACGATATAAAGTCACGCGTACTCAAGATGACCTCAGTGGTAATTAACACCTATGCAGCTTGTGTTTCACGGAACCCCTCTGTCCGATCTGCACTCTGGGCAAAGCAGTGCGGGAACCAGGTTGTGGGATGTTGAGGCCACATGCCAGCAGAGGCACACGACAAAGACCCAACAGACACCACCACCAACACAATGAAACGGTAAAAATGGCCCAAACAAGATTATTAATAAACAACGTGACATTAAGTGGGGCCCAGTGGTGCAGGACTCTGGGAGGCTGAGGCAGGAGGATCACAAGTTTGAGCCCAGCCTGGGTAACTTAGTGTCTTAGAACCTGTTTCAAAATCATTAATTAATTAATTAAGAAAGAGCTAGGAGTAGTGTAGCTCAGCGCAAAGGCCCTGGCACAAAACAACAACAACAATAACAGAACAACAAAACCAAAATAATGTGAACTTACCTTTGGCCTTAGTTTGCCAGACTATAGAAAGGAAATTCTAATCTAATAATTTATAGAACTTAGTTACTGAGAATGCAGAGATTACCTCTGCATAACAATTTAAGGCTGGAGGATGTAAGTCAGGGTCAGGATGTTTGCCCAGCATGCACAGGGTTCTGGGTTCAATCCCAGCAATGCAGAAATGGAAACCAAAATCAAACCAAAACAAAAAACCCATCATTTAAGAACCAGGGAGCATCTGTAAACACGTGTAGCTTAACAGCTTCCCTGCACGCAAGAGACAAAAATAAACACTGTGCTATGTACCGAATTACTTCCTAAGGACCAGGCACCATGAGAGTTACTTTACACATATAATTTTATCTCATGTTCCCAATGCCTCTAAGGGAGGTAGGGGGAAAAGTTTTACGCAGAACATGATACTCAATGACACGCTCAAGGTCACCATGCCACAGAGTGAGAGAAGAGAAAAACAAAAACAAATAAACCCTGTCTCCTGTGAGAACTTGATATTCACCTTGGACCAAGGTCACTGACTAGCCCAAGATGGCCACTAGGGAGTACTGGCAAATGGAGGCACTGTCCTACAGAGTCAGAAACACCTATGTGACTGGGGGTCCCTTGGCCTCTGGGATGAAAGGTTTTGTTTTTATTTTCAGAGTATATCAGCTTTTATCTTTACCTCCCTTCTTTTCCCCACTGAAAAGACTTGTTTGTTCTAAGCCCCTCTTGATACTGCTTTTTCTTTCGTAAGAAAAAACGCCACCTCTGGCCCTGTTCTCCACCGGCAGTTCAAGGCACCCACGAATCCTCTCCCACTTGTCCAGAGTTCCCTAGACACTCCCCTCACAATCTAATCCCTGCAAGCAGCAGCCTTCCCTGACCTCCCCACATCCAGGGCCAGCCCTGTTCCCGCATGCCAGTAGCACCCTGTGTGTCCATGGTATCAGAGCGGTATCTGGCAGGGGACAGGTGGAGAGCACCACCCCGCTGCCTCTGCTTCCCTTCTCTGTGTTTTCGTCTTGGGTCAACTCACTCCACCCCTCTGTGCTGGGGATGCTGAGGCAGTCACCACCACACATTGGTACTTTTGCTTTGTGGTCCTAGGAATTCGGTCCGGGGCCTGCACACTCAGCCACGCCACCAGTCCATTTTCACTGTTGGTTCTGAAACAAGGTCTAGCTGAGTGTCTTGAACTTGCAGTGCTCCTGCGTCCCAGAGTGTTGGGATCACAGGCCTCCACCACTAGGCCCAGCTAAGATACATGTATCTTACATTCTACCTCCATCTAAGTCCCAGCTATCTCTCTGGACTCACTCAGCCTCATCCACCAGATTTCTGGGCCCTGTTTTAAATCTCCAAAGAGTCTCACATTCTGTAATAAACACACATACACACACACACACACACACACAATTCAGTGATCACTCTAGGAGTTGTTAAATAGTTACATTATTATAACTACTATGGTCTCTGCTGACTAGAGACAAGAAGTATGATTTTTAGAAGTTGCACAATTGCTTGCTGTGCGGCCGGGGGGTGCAGACCCGTTAGCAAAGCACCCCAGGAGGCAGAAGTAGGTGGATCGCAAGTTTGCCTTGGATAATGTAATTTCAAGATCTTGTCTTGAAATAAAAACAAGTAAATAAATGAAAACTGCCTGGCACATAGCTTAGCGTGAAGGCCTCAGTACCAAGCAAAAGAAAAAAAGTAAGAAGAAAAAGGAAAGAAAAGCAAAGCTACTTTATGTTTACTGCCAGACAAGTCTAAGCTGGCCTGACCCATTATTTCATTATTTTTTTTTTACAATTCTTTGAGTTATTATTATTACACTAAATTTTCAGACAAGAAAACACAGAATAAGGGAGTATGAACTGTAAAGATTATTTTATATGCATATGCTAGTCCTTAGCTCAGTAGCTGGTCCATGACACGTGCTGGGGAAGAGAAATGATTACTGTACCGTACAACACAGTGGCCCAGATGCACGAGAAAGTGTTTTGATAGTGGAAAAGCAGAGATCCCTTTCTATAGGAGCTCTTGGGACGACACGCGGGCATGGCTGCCTCGGAGTGCCAAGAGTGGAGTGGCACGTGCCCATCGTTCACGTGGTGACGCCACTGGCAAGGGCCACGGATGAGGAGGAAAGCCAAGTGCTCACTAAATGCCAGCTGAGGGCCTGAACTGGGTCTAAACTGTGTAATGTGACGTGTCGAAGGTCACTTGCCTGGACAGGGTTCCTTCACTGTACTACAACAGTGACACAAGCGACAACTGCTCCTATCCCATAAGCTCATGGGGTTGCAATCCTTCTACTCACTTGAACTACTTGTCTGATGTGATTTTTTTTTTTTTTTTTTTTTTTTTTTTTTTTTTTTGTTATTGGTGATTAAACCCAGGACCTTCACTGTGCTATATCATACCCAGGCTTTTTTTTTTTTTTTTAATTTTGAAACTGGGTCTCACCAAGTTGCCGACTTAAAGTACTTTTCTCACAAGCACAGGCCCTGGATTTGATCCCTCAGTACTACATAAGCTGGATGTGGTGGTGCATGCCTGTAAACATGCAAGAGGCTGAGATAGGAGGACTGCTGTGCACTCAAGGCAAACCTAAACTACATAGTAAGTTCAAGACTAGCTTGGATTACAGAGTGAGATCCTGCCTCAAAAATACATTAATTAATTAATTAATTAATTAAAATTTATAAAAGAAAAACTGAATGTCCTTAGAAAAATATATTCAATTCATCTTTGAAAAGATTTTACCCTGATGGTGGCCACAGGAAAACAGCAAGAGAGGAACAGATTTGGTGAGTTCCATCAGGGAAATGAAAAGATTTTCTTAAAAAGGAATGAAAACTAAAACTGTGCACCTGACGCACAGTTGTGCTGACAGGGCTATGCCCCACGAGCCACAGTGACCAGCGGAAATTCCAGTAAGCACACGGTAGCCTAAGGTAGCACTTGGTTCCCTGAGATTCTTTGGGAATTTGGGGGAATTACTGACCTTGAAAGAAACATAACAATTATCTTTAAAACAAAAAAAGGTAGAATTTTGCTTTTAAAAATATTAACATATCTCTACTGGTGGTGCACTGTGATGGTTAGCTACCCACCAGTCACCGTGTCTAGACTGGAGGCCCTGCTTCACCATGTGCTTGCTGTGTGACCCTTAAGGAGATTCTCAACCTCCTTGTGCCTTTGTTTCTTTACTAGCAAGAGCGTGAAGAAAAACAAGACTTGAGTTGCAACTAATCTCATCAAGTACATAAGCCACGGGGTTTGTTGAGCTTGACACCCATTAAGCACTGAAGTGACTTTTCAAAGTGCATTAGAAATGATGATTGAGCACCAAAGCAGTATGTTCATGGCAGAAGATGGGAAAACAGCAGAAAATAAGGCATGACTCTGTTACCTACACAGGACACCTTGTGAACGTGTGATGGCTGGCTTATGCAGTATTCTTAAGCAAAAGTGGAATCATTTAATATTTATGATTTTTTTATGACAATCACTTTGTAAAACTACCAACAAGTGAAGCATGGTGGTACAGGCCTGTAAGTCTAGGCTGAGGCAGGAGGCTCTAGAGACTTCAGACATATCCAGTCTCAAAATAAAATAAAAAAAGGCTAGGGACACAGCTCAGAGCAAAAGCTGTGGGTTCAATCCCCAATAGCATAAACAAACCTTCCACATCTACTTAGGGTAGAGATTTTTTAAATCTAATTTATATATACAGGTTCCATAAAACAACAGAACGAACCCATCCTAGAGACTTCTGGGAAAGGCTCTGAACAGCACAGGACAAGCTTGACACTGTGTTTAGTGGCCATGGGAAGAGGGTACGGGCACATCAGGACTGTACAGATACACAGTAGCATCTATTGACGAGAGCAACTACTCCTACCAACAAAAAGAGCAAATTCTTCAGGAATGACTTCATATTTCTAGGAAGTAGTACCTGCTTCTTCATAAATCAACCAACTTTTTCTCTTTTTTTTTGCTCTCTATATGCACAGGGCCTTCACTCTAAGCTACATCCTCAGCCAACTTGCCACCATTTATTTGAGACAGCACCTAAACTGGTGGGCTTGAACTTGGCGATCCTCCTGACACAGCCTCTCCAGCTACTGGGATCCCAGGGCTGTGTCACTCAGCCCAGAACTAACCTGATTTTTGTGGAAGTTAAATCCCCAATGTCAAACTGATTTAAAATGAAAGAAAACAAATATCACAATTTTTAGACCATCTTTTTAAAAAATACAAATCCTGGCCTTCACCATTCCCTCCCACCCCTACCACCATCACCCACTAGCTGTTTTTTCCAGCGCAGTGTCTTAAGGCTAGAACACTTTCTCATGAGACCGCCTGTGGTTAGGGCTGACGAAGTCACAAGAAAAACTCTTCTCATGGCATCCAAGCCAGTCCCATTCCAGGGCTGCGTGGGCCTTCCACACAGGCATGCTCGGAAATTGCCAACTCTTCTCAACATGGGGTCTTTCCCCACCTCGGAAGTGGGATCCTCTCTGCCCGTTTCCCAAGTGAGTGCTGAGCACTAACCAGCCACTGGGATTTCTAGAGGTGAAGGACTCCGTGGAAGTATAAAGCAGGACACCTCCAACCTGGAGGCCATTCTGGGGTCCCCTGAGATGGTAAGAAAGAAGGCGGGTGGGCCCCTGGTTCCACTGGGGTCCTCCCCAGAGCAAGGCTGCCCCTGTGAGACGCAGGACCAGCCTGCGGAGCTGTGTGGTAGCAGAGCCTCCGCTCAGCGTGCCCTTATATAGTCAATGAAGAGGGAATCCCTCTGTGTGCAGACTCGGCTCACATTCCGGAACAGTAGAGGCAGGGAAACAGATCTTCAGCCATGATTTATAGGGCTTGATGCGCACGGGCCAGGCATGGTGCTAGAATCACGCACCTCATTAGTTCAGGATGTGTAAAAGCCAGAAAGTCCCCACGGAGGAGCCCGCTCCGGTTTTAAAAGAAGGTACCAGTGAAGCCAGGCCAGGTCACAGGCCTGTAATCCTACTAATCTTAAGAGACTATCACGGAAGGATCTCAAGTTCAAGCCCAGCCTGGGCAACTGAAGCGACAGCTGGCTCAAATCAAGAATTAAAAAAAAAAACAAAAAAAAAACAAAAAAAATGAGGTGGAGTTGGATTGCATTGCAGGGACCTGGGAGCAATCCCCAGTACCATAAATAAAAAAGAACCTGCTGGTGAGCACAACATGTCAGCCAATGTTTCTGTATAAAGAATGCCTATCCCAAGGGATGCAAGTCCCACCTGAGACGTCACGAAGTAAAATAAACTTCAGTTTGGTTGTTTTAGAATCCCACATGAATGCCGATCTGAGCCCTTCCCTTGGCTTCCAAGAGACTCTGTGTTGTGAGAATGACACCCCTAAACATCACAAAGTACGTTATACAATAACCAAGGCCAAAAGGTAATGCTGAGGGGCAGACACCCAAGCAGTCTAATAGTCCTGCCTGACACATCCCCATCGGCCTATCTTGAATTATGTTGTACCTTGGCCACAGACACACTGCTATAGGTGCCATTAAGTTAGTTTTTCACTGTTAGATTTAAAAATCAAAATACAGCCTTTAGCAAAACTTGAGCACTACTGATTTGTCCACTGGTGTTACTATTAAAGCAAACTCACCTACCCCACCAGGTTGGGCTACTGAGATAGACATAATTAAGCCAAGTACTTAGCAATTGCAAACAACTAAACATCTAATGCAGAGAAATCTTATTCCATGAAGCCAGGCACCAGATTCACACCATGGTAAACAAACAAACAAACAAAAAGACTAGCAAATTCTCAGAGGGCAAAAAGTCTCCTGAGCCTTAAGGGTTAACTAACTTGCCTTAAAAAAAGGACATGTATAATAATTTCCTTTTATCATAAAACAAAGCATTTATTATTTTCTGTGTATCTGTTAAAGGGCATGGCTTTCTGAGTGGAAAACAAAACAGACCTTGGTCACATGTTTACTTGCTTCAGCTACTCCCTTCCCCTTCTGATAAATAATCAAACGCGCCATCCAGAAAAAACAAAACCAGTGGGCCGGGACAACTGATGGCCATCAACCCTATCAGAGATAGGGAGGGAAGAGCCCACGGTTCCCACACGCAGCCTGCGGCCCCTGCACCTCCACTAACATCTGAGTAAATACCTCTAGTAACTCTTTCCATTTCCCCGCAATCACTCCTACTGTCTCACAAATTGTCTATCAGGCAGACCGTCAACATTTTTTTTTCCCCTCACAAAGCAAAACAACTTCCAAACACTTGAAAAACCATCCTAGCCACTGCACTATTTATTTTGTGTGTGTGCTTTAAAAAAAAAAAAAAAAAAAGTTTTTTTTTTTTTTCCCATTAGAGGTTTGGGCGACCACAGGGCATCCCACTTTATTTGAGTAGGTGCAGTTTTCGATGTTAAATTTAAGAATATTTAGTCTGGGAACTAACGGACACGGTTCACACTAATAACAATTCTCTTGAGATGAAAGGAGCCAATTTGTCCACTTCCTGTATATTCCTTGATGAGCAACTATTTTTACAAAACGAGCACCTAGCCTACGAGCTCCCTGCAGCTGGGGTTTAGAGGAGGGCAGGAGACGTCAGAGACATAAGTACTGGCAGGAAAAGGGGGAATCTTCTGAAGAGGTATCACACCATGTGTTTAAAAAGTCATTTCAACTGGAAGGATTAAGAGAATAGTCCTACACCTCTGGCAGCCCAACTTCCTGGGCTTTCCCAACCTTACTAATTATCCACAATGATTATCGTTTTTTTTTTTTTTTTTTAAAGCCTTCCAACATCTAGCAGCCATCACGGAAAGTAAGGCAGGATTTTTTCTCTCCGTTCTCACGGCAGCCCACCCCGTTTAAACAACAGTGACACGGAGGAGCTAATGACCGTGTGGGACTCAGCAGCCTGACTTTTATTGGCATGAAATTGGTTACAAATATCCTCAAGACCCGATTCGCAAGCGATGACGGCCTCCTGATGCAACGTCGGAGGGCACTGCTGTCACGGGCAGAGTCGGGCAGTCACCAGCCCCACTCCCTCTGAGATAAGAGGAAGAAAAAGACGGCGAAGCGAAGCGAAACAATGTCACCGGAGGCAGAGCCGAGGCTCTCTCCTACCCGGCAAGCTAAATCTAAGTGTCCCGACGACACGGGGCTGCAGCCCGGCTGCCTGGCGGTCTCCGGGGAAGCGCTGCAAAGCAAGGGTCAATTAAATGAGGAGAGCTGGGTCCTCTTCAGTGTCTAGAAGGAGCTGAGGAAGAAGAAAGCTTTGATGGGAGGGGGGGGGGGCGGTAAACAAGTTAGAGCATGTCATCCTGCCCGGCAGGGAACGTCTGAGCCAGCCCAGACCCCCACATTCAAAGTTTCATCCCGTGAAAACGCTCCTTTGTGGCCTTCCTCTGGACACTTACAGAGAAAACGAAGCCTCGGACGGCGCGAGCGGGGGCTGCCTGCCTTTGGATCTCCGTCCTCTCGCTGCAGATGGGTTCTGGCTGTTTCTGTGACGCGGGGGTTGCCGAGCGCTAGAAGAGATGTTTGAATAAACAGGAAGTGCTGAGCGGCTGAAGCACACAGTGGAACAGGGCCCTGCGCACAGGCCGGCGGGGCTGCCTCCACGGGAGCCGCTCCAGGGGACAAAGAAACCGCAGGCATCCCTCAAGCCATGCTTCCCTCCCCAAGTCGCAGGGGCCGCTGGAGCTGGCAGGTCATTTTCCCAAGGAAAATCAAAGGCTGCGAGCACCTAAATCGCTCCCGGTGTGCGGGCCAGGTCACAAAGCGCCCAGAGCGCGCACCCAGGCTAGACCCGGCCCGGCCGAACCTCCCCTGGCCAAACCTCCCCTGCCGGCACCCAAACACACCCACCCGGGCTCTCTCGGGACACCTGCTCCGGAGACTTTCTATGGTGACATTTGCTCAGGCAGGAGGCTTTTAAAAAGAAATTCAGATTGCGCAGACTTGAAAGGAGAATTTTTTTGCCACATGTATTTTTAAAGGACACGTCCTCTTGTGTTCTGGGGACGCGCTCTTCATGTGTGGCTCTTGTCGCCTTTCCCTTCCATTTCCCCATCAGGCCACTGGCCGCGCTACCTGCGTAGCTCAAGAGGCCTCGCTCGCTCGCCTCCTCGGATGCTCCTGAACCCATCGCAAACTGATTATCCAAGTCCTGTCTTCTGTCACTTGAGTCCCTTGCCAGTTACCAGAAGGAAGAGAGAAGTGAGGGTACCAATGGCCAGCGAAATACGAGGAGGGCTGAACAGCCACAGTCAGCGACAGTGGTCGGGGGCCGGGGAGAGAAAGGGCAAGATTCCCCCTGAAATGTACTGCAGTTGTGGCGATTCTGCTACAGGAGCAAGTGACTGGTTCCTGAGCGTGGAAGGCTGGGCCGTCTGTCACACAGGTGCTAATACTCAGCTAAAATCACTCATGGGGTGCTGTCAGGGGGATGTTTACATAGGCCCCAATCTTTTCTTCATAGAAGGAATTTTTTTTTTACTGGAATTCATCTTCTTTTGATCTCACATTCAAAGCGACGGCAGCTTGATAGACATTCAAGTCTGAAAGCAAATCCAGACGCCGAAGATAAACCGCCAGAATATGACAGGCAGAAGCATCTAAAGCTTATAAAAATGAAGAGAACAGCATGTCGCCCGCATATTACAATAGCAGAAATCAGGAGACATATTAGGTGGAACTGATCAGCCACAAAACAGTTCAAAAGGCAGATCGTCGGCACACAGGATGGGGCTGGGGGACGAAAACGGGAAGGAACTTGGTTTCCAGCCTCCGCGCCTGGCCCTCCACTTCCAGCAGGGGTGGCGGGGCCCACGCAAAGCTTCCCAGCGAACTGAGCTGTTAAAGAAGCAGCCAAGGATTTCCGGGCAATCCATTTCAAGGGGCCGAGGGGAGAGGGAGGCCGATGCTAGCTGGGTCTCCCCCCATCTGCATTTTATTGGCATGTCCTGCCTCTGCTCCCATAACGTGCTACCAGAAGATGGACAAGATGGCCCAGGGTGGCATGAGTCTCAATTCCAGCACTATGGGAGGTGGAGACAGGAGGGTCACAAGTTCACAACCAGCCTGGTCAACTTAGTGAGACATAAAAAGATAAAAACCCACGGCCCTAAAAAGGGCCAGCAAACGAACCCAGCCACGTGTGTCCAGCGCTACAGAGATGTCATCGCTCACACCCAGCAGCTTTTGAGTCACCCATAACTTAAAGGAATTATACCTAGAAGTTTCTGAGACACACACACTTAAAAAAAAAAAAATAAAGCCTCTTATTTTCATTGAAGTCAGCACATATAAATGCCAAAGTAATTTTAGGAACATTTTTGTACTTCGAGCTGTTTGTTAACAGGATAAGCAGTGTGAGGTTAAAGGACACCAGGATTCCACATTACAATTTAGCCTGCAGTTATTCCTGATGGGTTTTTTCACTCTGAGACTACAAAGCATGATCTTTTTTTTTTTTTTTTTTTTGATGCTTCGGGTTTTTAAAATGAGTGCTTTCCTCTTGCCTTTTTTTGTTTTTGTTTTGTTTTTTGTATGCTAAACCAACAATAAAATATGCATTTAAAAATGTGCAAGTCAATTTTAAAAGCTGTAATCAGTTCAGGGTTTGCCTTGTGCAAACAAGAGTCTTGGGTAACTAAGTTACAAATGTAAAAAAACAAAAAACAAAAAGAACAAACAAGCAAAAAGCAAACACCCTTCTAGATTTGAAAAGCCATGTTTTTTAAAAAGTCACCTTCTGTCCCGCCTATACGGCAATGTGATGCGCTACAGTTGATGAATTCTGCCTAAACTGTACTCATTAAATCTGTTCGTGGCACCACCAGTGTCTAAAAAGGAACCGCAGAGTCTCTTTCTACACACACTCCCCAAATCTCCCAACTTCAGCATTCCATGCCACTGTCATTCCTATATTTACCCCAAGCAGGAAGGTTCACCCTAAAAGCAAAAGGCTAATTCCTTTGTATATTATAGAATATACTCTTCCTGTACCAAAAAAGAAAAAGAATGCTGCAATCTCCATCAAGCTGCAGAGATCAGCAACACTCCAATTTTTAAAAATCTGCAGCATATAAAGACCTTCATTAGTATAATTAAATGACTGTTGGTTTTTTTTGATATAAACAACTTTTGATATGTCATTTAAAAAGCTCATAATAACATCATTAAAGAGCTCCCATTTTGAAAAGAGGAATTGTGAGCTCAGGGCCACGAAGGAATCGCTGAGCTCCAGGCCTCTTCCTCTCTCAGCTCTCAAGCTGCTCCTGGACTTGAATGTCACGGCGGACCTTGAGTCCTCCACTGTGAAATGGCTTCGCGCTAATTGCTCTAATTGCTTGAAGATGTGCCGGCAGGTGAAACCCGATCCCCGTGGCCATTGTGGGCACCAGGAACAACACAGGAATGTTTACACAGTGGTTTGATTTTAATAGACAGAGGGGACAGAGCTGAAGACAGCAAAAACACAGCTAATAGGTGACCTCTTAATGTAGACCTCCTTTAAAAAAAAAAAAAGAGGACATACAACAAAAACAATTTCATCCGCTAAAAGGCAGCGTCCTAAATACCAAGGTTATTTGCTTAACTCTTGGACCCAGCACATGTTACCCTGCACCTGACTTTTACAGCCGAAACTCTACCCTGAGTTTGGTTTTCTTTTTTTTTTTTTAACTTTAAAACAAAAAAAGCACTTTATATGTCAGTTACCCTACAAACAGATTACGACTCTATGGTATTTCTAAGTAAATGCATTCATTTACATTTTAAGTGAAGTCTTTTTCTCTCTTATAATACTCCCTTCAAGGGGCAGGCCTACAGGCCTCTCACCCGCTCACCTACTGGACTGTTGTCCCTCCCGTCCATTATGCCACTGTAGTGAACTCAAGTCCAGCCCCATTCCTACTGACTATCTCCACAGATCTACAACCTTCCTGACCTTTTTTCTGTGTTGCCACTCAGGACTGTGGCCCTGTGGCCCTGGAGGGACGAGGCACCCTTGAAAGTGGCTGAGGTCATTATTCAAGGACAGTGCTCCTGGACAGTTTAACAACTTTGGAGAAAGAGGCTCCACGATAGGACTTCACGGCTCTCCTGAACGAAGCCCAAACGCAGCTGCCCAGCACCGGACAGACAACACCAGAGCGAGGCCAAGACAAAAATCTCACAGTGCCTGTAAGGTGTTGCTTGCAGAAAAAACTCGCAGCAGCTGGGTAGGAGTAGGTCTGGAAAGGAGTTGACAGGTACACGTACATATACATTATACACAGGCATTATTATATTTTAGTTGTGTGTATACATGTGCATACATATAGAAATACAATAGGTAAAAGACACACACACACACACACAGACAGACACACGTTGTCCCAAAAGATGCCATAAATATAAAAAGATAATATAAAAATGTGTTTTATCAGGATTGATGTGTCATAATATTTGAGGTAAGGCTAATACCATGATAAAAGCCATGCAAGCACTAAATTCCACGTACAAGGCATCCCAAAAGCCAACATACATAGGCAAAATACGGTGTGTCTGTGTACAGGAAGAGCGCTTACAGGGACAAAGAAACACTACTACAGAAGAGGAAGACCACCACCAAAATAATGAGATGACTTAAGAGTGAGTTGGGCAACGTGGACAACTCCACCTGGTGAATGGGGACAGTCAGGCAATCGGCCATACAGCAGGGGGCTTGCTCTAACTGCTTTCCTCCTAAGTCAGGCTGTATATTAACTTGCAGAGATAAAACAGAAATCAGAAGACCATGGGGGTGGAGGGAGTCCTTCGAAAGGTCTGAAAAAAATTAATTATACAAACTAAGTAATAAACTGAGGAGCTTTTTATGCCTGAACTATTTGTCCCCAGACACCAAAGGACAAAAATCATGAAACAAAACAAAACAAAAAGAGTATCTGTGCAGAACAATCTTGAATCACAGCCATTCCCCATACATTTATAGGCCGGTATTTCTTTTCCTACAAGTTCTAATCCCCTATTAAGAAGTAGAGCCCCCCCTCTGAGAAAGGAGTGGGACAAGTATCCATTTAAAGATTAAGTATAAACTAGTCCAAGCCATCAAGAGGAACCTAGAGGAAAAGTAAACAGGGACCCACCCCTCAGGCCCCAAAATAGTTCCCCCTAGCAAGTTCTCTGAGGCAGCGGTGCCTGGTACCAGGGCTGCCCCCTTCGCTAGAGGGGTCAGCTGAGCTATGCTAAACTGACAGGTTCAGTTAACAGCAGGCCAGGACTCTGTTTGGATATACTGGCCCTGCTCACCACCAGCTTAACAACAGATGGCTAGAACTAACTTTCATTATGTTGCACAGGACTGAACGGCAAACAATCCAGAAAACTGTGAAAAGTTTAACTCCCTCGAAACCAAGATGCCAAACCAGGGCCTGCCCGGAGCCAGGGAACCAGGAGAGCGGCAGAGGGGCACAGTGAAGGCAAAACTGCCCGAGTCAAGTTCAAGGCAAAGCTCCCTGATAGATTCCACAATGGCAGAGACCCACCCGAGGTTTTATTTTAACTGTTCAAAGACCGGCCCTTATAAGGAGATGTATGTAAGGGCTGCGCCTTCTTTATTTTCCCTAATGTACCCACAGATCTCCCCTCTGGAGAAGGCGGCCTTTCCTGCAAGCAATTCCCAAGCTCCCTTCCTGCCCCTCCCCGCCAGGAAGTTGAAAGGACTCCACCAAAAGTCTCCCCCTAACACCTAGATTTAAATAGGCCTTATCCAAATCTGTGTATAATTTAAATATTCATTAAACCGATTCAATCACACGAATCCTAATATCTCCTAAGGCTCGGAGACAGGTTATAAATGCACCTTCAAAGGTTTAATTCAATTGGCAATCTGAGAGGTCTTATCGCTGGAAATGTGTTATTTTCCTATTATTTGAGAAATGAACAAATGTGTTTGCCACAAAATGTATTTTAGAAGCTACCCTTTCCTGTTATTGAAAGAAAATTGTGTTTATTACTCCTTTAGCATAGTGTAAACTCATAAACGTCAACAGAGAGTACAAGGAAAACTGTCAACTAAATATTGTTTCCTTCATGAGCTGTTCTTCCAAGTCAATTACGCTTTTCAACTTCTGGGGCATTGTATGATAAACTGGCAGTAAAAATCATTCCCATTAATATACCATGGTGCCTTGCCTGCAAAAGGTAATTAAAGAAGTAAATGACTCATAAGAATAGACATATTAGCTGCGAAATGAGAGGCAACTGAGCTGCCACATAAAAATATGTACCATTAAGATACTGCATTTTCATATTCCTGTAATCAGCTTCAGTAGACTAATGCTTATTTAATCCAGTTCTGTGCTAAGTCCATCAACAACTGTTTTTTGCTGTTTTCTCCTTGACTGAACATTATGAGAGCAGGTTTGGAATAAATACAGCAAGGGGATTTTTTTTTCACATACTCTATTGAAGAACAGGTTTTTACATTTTTAAAATCTATTTTTCTTTCTCAGAGAAATGCAATGTTGAAAAAAAGGATAACTGGTAGAAAAAATATATATATATATATATATTCTATAGCTAGCCAGACATGTCTCCGTAACATGGCAGGCCATCACGCGGAAGTGGCATTTGGGTCTGAATTCACAGGGCCTGATCTACCCCGCTACCAGTGTGAGGGGGTCATGGCATTGCTGGCCAGACCCAGCTTTCATTCAGAAGCACCCCCTTTTATTAATAATGTCTGCCATTAGTATTAGAAGGAGGCAATTTACCCTTGGGCACAGATGGAAAGGAGGGGGCAAGCTCTGGGTGTGGGAGAGGGTTTTCCAGTGACTGGCCACTGAACTGGGTTTTTCACATGCCTTTTTTCAGTGGTTCCTCGCCAGCCCCCGTGAGCCACAGCAAGACGCATCCACACACGGCTGGCTGAGATCTTTTTTCCATCCAAAGTGCTCACTTCTTTGCTTATGAAACCTCAGTCTCTCTGACGGATTCAACTTATGGCCTTTGCACTGAGCTACACGCCTAGACCATTTTATTTTGAGACAGAGTTTCATCAAGAGGCTACGTTTTTAAGTTGTCCAGCCTGGACTATAACTTGCGATCTTCCCGCCGTGTCTCCCAGCATGCCAGGATTACGGGTATCCCCATCATGCTCAGCTTGGGACTACAATCTCAACCGGTGAGGAGGATCCACCATGCACACTGTATTTCTTGAAGTAACAGATTCATGAAGATCTGTGGAGGCTGAAAAAGTGCCTGACCCTGGGGTGCTAGTAACTGGTCAGGCTGCAGGCCTTGCCAATCCAGTGTGGGAATTTTTGCTTTTGACACTTTGAATTCCTCCCATGCCCAATGTCAATGGTAAAGACAGGCCAACAAAACACTCGCGCTCTGCCTCCTTCCAGGCCTGTCAAAAGCCTTACCCACCCAGTGACCTCTGTGTGCTTCTGACGCACCTGCTAACTTAACAAAAATTCACAGAGATTTTTTATTTGGGGGAGGGGGGTCTAGTAAAGGGGTGGGTACCAGGAATGGATTCTATGGCCTTTGTCCCCCAGCCCATTTTTATTTTGGGGCACAGTCTTCTCACTAAGCTGTCAGGTTGCCCAGGCTGGGCTTGAAGTGGAGATCTTCCTGCCTCAATTTCCCAGTGTTCTGAGATTCCTTACAGCCCTACCTGTTCCACTGGACCCAGCAAGAAGAGATTTCTAACTTTTTTTTTCCTGGAAGATCTCAGACTTTGCACAGAGGTAAGGTTCTAGATTTCTATCTAAATGGTCAGTTTCACTCTGCTCCTCCTCCTCCTCCTCCTGCAAGTGCAGAAAGATCTCTGATGAGCTAAAAAACTGATGAGCAACCAGCCACATTCTCAGGGACAGTTAAAGGTCCCAAGATGGCTCTACAAGGACCCGCTGGGATGCATCTGTCTTGTTCTGTCCTTGGAGCTGTGCACCGCCTTGCAGGTTTAGGCTACCCTTGCCTTGTCTTTTTACCATTTTGTTTTGCGGTTCTGGGAACTGAACACAGCTCCTTCCCACTAAGCTATACCCCAGCACCTTTTTATTATTTACTTGACACAGGGGTTAGCTAAGTCTCTATAATTTGCCCAGGCTGGGTTTGAACCTGGAATTCTCCTGCCTCAGTCTCCCAGAGTGCTAAGACGGCGGGCACCTGGCATCTACCTGTACTGTGGGCAGGCCATGTTCACATCTTGCAATACACTGTTATGTCAATGTCTGCTCAGACACCACTTGGTGCAACAATTAATGAGCGTTCCCTGTCCTTGTTCTAACAATTAAGGAACGGAGGTATCCTGTGTGCAGCGAATAGTGACACAGTCTGGAAAACCCACACTGAGAGGGTGAAGGCTTCTAACTGCCTCAAAATGAGATTTTTAATATTTGGGAACATAAGGGGGACAGAGAAACGTAAGCATAGCCAACACCTTTCCAAATATCAGCCACTGCTAATAATCCATCTTTACCCAGAAGGGAAAGTCATCCGTGCAACGCATGGGACCTCTGTGCTCACACGAATTAACCTATATATACAAACACAAGGATACGTGAAATAGGTTTGGGAAAATATGCTAAAAAGAAATAAAAAGGTCCTCATTTGGACAAGTCAGGTAGGAAGACAATTCCTCTGAGCCTGATATTCCTCAGACCTCTGCAGATTAGGATTCAAACATGTAATAAAGAAAGATAACCCCAGTTTTTATAGTAATTAGGGGCTGAGGGAAATAGGATCCTATCTCTGCAAAGTGGTGGCAACGCACCACACTTGTGAATAACCTGCAAGGCTCGGAAAGTAGACGCGCTACCAAGGGCAAAGCTGCTCCGGAGCGAGGGGACAGTAAATGGCAGCGCGGCGTTCAAGTCCATTAGCTGCTATGTGATAGGGGCACATTCACTAGCATGCGACCTGTGAAAAATCTTCGATCTCTTTAAATCTTTGAATTGGATTACTGCATTAATTCTTAAGAAGCACAATCCTTCAACCAAGTCATATTACCCTCATTAACAGTGGGACAACTGCCTCTGCAGTAAGTTTGGGGAAAAGAGGTATTTACTACCTATAATCCTTTGCACATACTTCACCTAGAAATGTGATGACTGGGTGACAGTGAGTCTGCAAACAGCACCTCCATTTTGCCTATAAATCTGTGTTAAAGTGAAAATAAGAATAGCAGCACTTCACACATCAAATTTCTCTTTATTATAAGAAGGGAAACTGGGCCCAGTGGTATGGGCCTTGTAATTCCAGAACTCAGGGAGGCTGAAGCAGGAAGATCACAAGACAAAGCCCAGCCTGGGTAACTTAGTATCTAGTGAAAAAAGGCAAAGACTCAGCGCAAAGACCCTCAGTCCATAGAACCCTCCACCAAAAACAAAAATAACAAAGGGCAGATGAAGCGAAAAGGTCCATTTTATAGGAGAAGAAATTCAGGCATGCTCAGGAATCTGGAGCCAACTGTCTAAAGTGACCGAGCCAACTGAGGGCACAGCACCTCCTGCCTGCCTCCCTCCCACCCTCCCTCTGGAAATGTGGCTAAAATTCACTTGGAAGCAGGGATTCCCCACGCCACCATCGCAAAGGGCACTGACTTCTCTGTAACCCACTCTGAATTAAAAGACAAGCAAAACAAATCCAGGAGAGAAATATAGCTCTCAGTGCAGATATTATGCTCGGAAAAATCATTTACAACAGAGGTTTGCCTCCGCTTTTCCAACACCATCCTGGCCAGGGCTACTTCACCTGCCTGAGAATTCACAGATGGGTCCTTTTAGACGGATGGGGAGGAGGGGAAAAAAAAGGAACGAATGTTTAATGATCCACATGCCCATTATTTCTATGAATGTGGTAACAGCTTGGGCGACTGGAGCAGCACTGATACCTGATGGCCTGTGAGCTCTGGAGGTCCAGTGAGATCAGGCCCCCAGCTGCATGGGCCCTGCCCAGTTCCACTTCTGCCCACCATGTGTCAGAGCCAGAGAGCCAACAGGCCAGGGAAGGCCAGCTGGTGTAGACAGGGCTGGCCAGGTGAGAGGCGGCCCGCACTGGCTGAAGGAGATTCTTTTTCCAGCACGTGTTAAGGGACAGAAAAGGGAGAGTGGGTAGACGGCGCTCTCCAGACTGCATGTGAACCAACGCTTCTACACCGCTCTAAGAAAACGCTAACCTGAGCTCACGATGAAACCCAGGGGCGCCACAGGTTCTGAATACCTTCTCAATCACGAGAGAAGAAAAAAACATCATAACTTGTGTTCACTGTACTTACATGTGAGCTGTCACAATGTGAAACTAGGGACTCCTTCTGTAATGTAGGATAAAAATCAACTTGGGAAAGTTCAAGTCCCCAACCTCTCTGACACCAGGGGACCAGGTGCATTGAAGGCTCTCCTGCAGAGGTGGCTGTGGGAGGGTGTTCTTGTTCTAGGACAGCTGTGAAAGGCAGTAGCAGGAAGTGGGGCGGGGCGGGGCGGGAAGCTCCACCCCCTGTCAACCAGCAGAGGTACAGGAACAGGAGGCGGGGCTTCCCTCACTACTAGCCTCTTGTTCCTAGCTGGCTCATCTGTCCCTGCAGGCTGGTTGTTCCAAGGCCACAAACCAGTATCAAGTGTGGGACCCTTGCACTGTAAGATTATTGGCAATGATCCTGTAGTGACAGTTATCTTTTTGATAAAGGGCTCTCATTATGTGGTGGAAGTTGTGTTTGAAACCACGATCCTCCTGCCTCAGCCTCCCAGATGAGTTTACGAGCAAATGCCACCACACCAAGCTTATAAACAATGTTTTTAGTCCATTTTCTGTTTCTGTTACAGAAAAAGCGAGTAATTTATAAGGAAAAGCACCTGGAATTTAAAAGACAAAGAAGTAACTTCTATAAACTATGGGTTGTTAGAAGAGCAACAGAGTCCCAGATCAGCTGTGCAGAGCTACTCTTAAAAATGGTAGTCTAATAATCGTGAAAACAGCACCTAACATCGTTCTATCCACCAACCACCCTCCTATCGATCCAGTAACCTTACCAGGTGTGAATTAGCATTCCCGTATCACAGAGCAGGGAAACAAGACCGAGAGGCTGGCTGACCATCCTGCCCAACAGGCAACAGCACAGAAGTGGGTCTTCAGTGACTCCAGGTGTTCGGAGGTGGAGATTAAAGCTTAGGGAAAGGCGAGAGTGAAGCTGGCAATAGAGGACAGGGAAGAGAGAGGCACCTGTGATGAGGGATGAATGGGCCAAGACACAAAACTCCAAGCATCAGCGAGCCCACAGTGTGGGGCCCAGTCACCCACCTCCTGGGGGCATCTCGCGTGTTGCTGGGGACAACGGGACAACACGGAACTGGAGAGGGGTTAACGTTATTTGTCAGTTGTGGAGTAGTGTCCTCACTCTTTTAAGAGCTTTACGACTGTCCACTGGGTGCTTTTCAAACAATAACTGCTTGAGCAGTGACCTCGTGATTAACTGGGTTTTACTGTTCTAGCAACCTTTCAAAACAAATGGTAACGTTAACCACTCCCCAGGCACCAGATCCATGCAATCTCTGTACACATCAATTACACATGTGACTCTGGGTGTCGACTTTGTCCTCAGTAAGGGCTGGTCACTGGCCTCCTGAGGGAGAGGAAGACAAGGCCTGGCCTGTCCCCTTCTGACACCACTGTTTAGCAGGAAGTACAAAGCAGATCCCCTCCCCCCGGCCTCAGCATAAGCACAGAGATATGCCCAGAGATCTGAGCTTTAGAGTTTTAGCTTGTTCTTAACCTACTCCAGGTAAGTCCATCAAGGAATTCACCCACAAGCAGGGGACATTTACAAGGAACTCCAAAAGCAGAGAAGGTTATCAACCAGCCACGGAGTGTCCAGAAGGTTCTAGCAGATAGGACACAGGCACTGAAAAGAATTAACATGACGAGGGCAGACTGATGGCACAGGCCTTGTCATTATGGCTCTCTGGGAGATTGAGGTGGGACGATTCAAAGTTTGAGCCCAGCCTGGGCCATTTAAGAGACTTAGCAAGACTCTACCACAAAATCAAAAATAAACGTGGGCTGGCGATGTATCTCCTTGTGAAGGCACTAGGCTTAATCAACAACAACAGAAGCAACAACAACACAACAACAACAACTAGAGAGAGAGGACAAAGGATGAGACAGAGCTGAAAGAACATGGTGCCTGCTACACAGTGACACGGAACTATGGCATTCAATTCATGTCACGTCTACTTCCTTTTCCATTCTTTTTCAGGCACAGAGAAATATACGGACTAAATACAAACATGCTTTCAATCAAGTCATCTAATAAGTAAAAAACGCATCCTGTTAGTAAAAACCATAAACAAGAACCTAACAGAGCTTCTACAATTACAATAAAAAAGTAAATACCCTGGAGTTGGCCTTTGTTTCTCCTGGCCTTCACCTTTTTGAAATGTTGTTACGCAATGTGGTCGGCAGAATTCAAAGATGACCCAGGCCTCAGTCCGACTCCCTCGCCCCCAGTTCCCACAAACGGTGTAGATGCACCTTCCACCAACTCTAACCTAGCTGCCCAGGTGAAGGGGATCTGCAGCTATCGTCAAAGTCTCAAGTCAGCTGACATTCAGATAGGGAATTTATCTGACTGAGCCTACCAGCATCACAGGAGCCCTGCAGATGGCATTTAGAGATCAGAGCGGGAGAAGTCACAGCTTTGGAGGAGAAGTGATTCCCCGTTGCTGGCCTCCATGAGGGAAGCACTCATGTGACAAACGACGTGGGCAGCCCCAAGAGAAAAGCAGCTTGGGGAAGACAGTCCCCAGAGGAACGGGACCTCAGTCCTACGACCACAAGGAACTCGATTCTGCCAACGACCTGGAGCGGGCTGTGCAGCTTTGTCTCCACAGCCTGCAGACAAGAACTGGGTCCAGCTGGCACCTCCTCAGACCCCTGCACGGGGCTCAGCTGCTACACTGGTACTACGGTGCTATGCAGCAACCAGAATAACACATGCAGAGACAGAGTTTAAAGTCTTGTTGCCTGTGTCCAAAGTTTACAGAAGGGTTTTCCTCTTAAAGGAGGAGAGATGGCAGGGAGGGGCAGGGCAGGGTGAAGCAGCACTCCGCTCCCACACAGAGGGACTCAGGGAAGCCCACAGAGCAGGCCAGATACTTCCTTTCCCTGTGCCTCAGTCTCCCCATCCGTTTAAGAATGGATGGTGGGGAGGGGTCTTAGAATATTTCACAAGTCATTGGGCACAATTCGAGTTATTTATTTTTTTACCGTGGTTTCCTGAGCAATCTGAGTTTCCTTCTCCAAGCATTCCAGTTAGCTATTCTAATGAAGACTGAGACACCAATGAAAAATTGTCCTTGGCTGGAGAAGAGCACTCTTGATCATGCTGGATGCTCCTGGTAGCTAGGCAAAGGGCAACAGGGTGCCTCCCTGGGGCACAGTGGGAGGGGGGGAGCCCAGGTCCTCGCTTCTCCCTGGGGTGCAGCCCTCTGGGAAGTGGAGCCAAACGCCTGGCTTCAAATAATGACCATGACCAAGTGAGTTCCCTCCACACCACTTTCTCACTAGCAAAGTGAGGATATGACTAACACTACCTCCTATAGCTAGGGTTAAAATATGTAAACTACCTGCTAGGACTGAGCCTGGGCTGGACCTTGTGCAGGCCTAGAATCCTAGCGCTTTAGGAGACTGAGGCAGCAGGGTCACAAGCTCAAGCCCAGCCTGGGAAACCAAGTAACTTAGCAAGACCTTGTCTCAAATAAACAATAAAAAGGGGCTGGGAATGCAGCTGACAGTAAACGGCCTGGGTTCAGTCTCTAAAAACACAAATAAATAAATAAATAAATAATGGAGGATAACACTCCCGATGTATCATATAAATGCAATTATTACTTGTACTAGAGTATACCACTGAGATCTCTATACATAAAATATTAAAAATATGAAATGTAAATTGTGGGAGATGGTAAGAAGTAAAGATGACCAAGATGCAGTATGTGAGTGTACCAATTTCTCAAGGTAGCGGTTATTATTATGTATCACAAATACCTGCTAATAAAAGAACAAGAGGAATACAGTTACTTTTGCTCAGGATCATACTTTAACTAAAAATTAATACCAGAAGACAAAATGCTATAAATGGCATCCCAAAAGTTGTCACACATGCATGGGAAAGATCAAGAACTTCTGGGAGACATTAAATGGTAGTGAGGGAGACTGCTGCAACATAATTGTGTGTGTGTGCGTGTGTGTGTGTGTGTGTGTGTGTGTAGTACTAGGTATGGAACCCAGGACTTCTGTACTGAGATACATCCTCAATAGGAGGGTTTGTTTTGTACTCCGAATGTTTACTGCCCTCAAGGAAGGCTAAATATACAAAAATAAACTTACAGTAAAGACTTCTCCACTAATATTTCTTCATGGAAAAAAAAATGCCTCCATGCCTCCACAGGTATGAATACAGAGCTGCTCCAATGGAGGTACGTTGTTGCCATTTAACTATATTTTTGCTAAAAAAAAAAAAGGTACAGAAGTCTTCCTTTATGCTTAGTTCTATTTTCCCAAGTCTCAATTTTCTGTGCTCAGTCATGATTTAAAAATATGAAAGCGAATTCCAAAAATAAACAATGCTTACACATTAAGCCATGTGCTCTCAAGCCGGTGTGAAGACACCTCACTGTGCTGCCCTGTTCCACCATGTGCGCTACACAAATCATCCTTCCGTCCAGCATCTGTTCCACCATGTGCGTTACACAAATCATCCTTCCGTCCAGCGTGTCCACGCTGTATACACTGCCTGCCCGTTAGCCACTTAGCAGCAGTCTCAGTTACCACATCATCTAGCTACACGATTACAGTGCTTGCGTCCAAGTCACCCTTATTTTAATTATCAGTGTCCCCATACATAGCAGTGCTAATTACAGGAACTTGAACATACTGAAGGAAAGTCACAAAGAGTTTTAAGTAAAAAGGTAAAAGCAACATAAGATAACTTTGTGTGTGTGCATATGTGTGTGTGTGCGGTTCCAGGTATGGAACACAGGACTTCTGCACTGAGCTACATCCTCGGTCCATTTTCTATTTTTCATTTTGAAAGATAGTTTGACTAAATTGCTGTATTTTAACTAACAACTAATACCGTAAGACAGGCTGGGCTGAAACTTGTGATCCTCCTGCCTCTGCCTCCCAGAGTACCAGGTGTGCACAACCACATCCAGCTGACAGTAGGACAATTTTGAGAAAGACCAGTTATGTAACTTTTATCACAATATATTGCTGTAATTGCTCTATTCTATTAACGTTGCTAATGTCTATTGCTAATTTATAAGCCAGGTTTAACCACAGGTCTATACACATATTGCAAAACGTAGATTACATAGACGTTGGCATTATCTGCCCTGTGAGGTGTCTGGTGAATACAGGGTCTCTAGAATAAACACCATTGAGGCTGCAGGGGAACTACTATACATCACTCTTAAAACTTCAGCAAAAGGGCTGGCAACCAAGCGGGCAGGAAAGGTGGCAAAAGTGAAGCCACCAAGGGCCGCCTCACCCCCAGCACAGGGACTTCGTTTGTCACGGGACCTGCTGGGATCTTTACCCTGGCTGGACAGAAGCAACAGAAGCAGGTGTCCCCAGACCAACTCCCCAGCACGCAAAGCAGAGGAGCAGCCAGGCAGGAGGGCACTGAGCAACAGGACAGGGCAGGGAACCCCCAAGGCAGGACAGCTGAGCTCATAAGGGCGTGCCTCACCCGCCAGGATGTGAGCACCCAGCAAGAGGTGCCAAACTAACTGTGAGATACTAAGATTTGAGGAGGAGCTGCAGGAGTTACCAGTGACAGACTATGCCCTCTAGAGCGTGCACGGAGCTCCAGTCTCAGAAGTTGACTTTTTTGGGGGGAGGAAGGTAGGGAGGAGTATTCAGCATGGATTTTAGCACATGCATAGTTCCCTATAAACATGCTTACCACACACTTCCAAGTTTCCTGATGCCATACTCAGCCCCTGGCAAACCCCAACTAAGTCTCTTATGGTACAGTCACCTATTTTTAAGAATGTCATAGACGTGTAATATGAAATGTGATAAAATTACAGTGAATGTTTAAAATGAAAAAAAATACTGACATGAATTTCCTTCAAAATGTTCTTTTTTTTTTTTTTTTTGAGAAAAGGTCTTGCATAGTTCAGATAGTCCAGGCTAGTCCTAAACTCACTATGGAGCCCAAACTGGTCTCAGACTTTGTCCAATTCTCCGGCCTCAGCCTCCCAACTGTTGGCATTAATAAACATATGCCACCCCCCTGGCTGATTTTTATATAGTGCTGGGGAACTGAACCCAGGGCTTGGTGCGTGTGGCAGGGAGCAAAGTCCCCAGCTCCCTTCCTGCAGTTCAAACATTTACCCAAACTTGCAGCATGTTCGAAAGTTTTATTTCCACGTCCTTAGGCCATGTGACCAAAATGCAGTGTGTGCTGCTGCCCTCCAACAGGAAGGCCTCCGCCCTGTCACTCACCGGATTTGGCCCCACGCAACTACTGGCTCCTCCCCCAAGTCAAAATGACCATCAAAGGTCAATGCTTTTAACAGACTCCGGATATCAAGGCAGCCAGGACAGCATGACCCAAGACTCTCCCGAAAGGACTTCCAGAGCCCCTTCAGAAAGTGCCGAGAGCTACGAGATAGGGGTTTGAGGTGAGGAGGAGGATTCCTGTTACGCCCTTGCCCTTCCCTGAAACTCATTTTCAAGATGAAACATTTACTATTTGTGGACTGTATCTCATGCGCCATCTTCTCAGAGCAGCGCTGTGACCACTCTAGCTCTGAAAGTTGTGACTTTCCACTCTCGCCCTGTTCTTGCTGACAATTATTCCTCGCGTGGAGATTGCTATACATGGGACCTGCAGTGTCCCCCAGACCTCTGTGTTTCTGGGCGGGGCCTGAGCACTGTCAATTTTTTGAAGCCTGCCCAGAGCTGAGTTTTCAAGTAGGCCTCCTTGACTTATGGCCGGGAAGTGAAGGAGGTCAACCCACCCCGGGTGTGGGGCCCACCTGGCAGGTGGAACTGAGTAAAGAGGAAGAAACATTGTTACAGTCTCTTCCTACCACCTCAGTCTCATCACTTTGCTCCTGCTTCCTGGAGCTAGCGCAGAGCAGCTCTAAAGCCCCTGCCATGTGCTTCTATTCCTGCTGGCTGCTTCAAGAAGAGGCTGTGAGACCTTTTGAAACTGTGGGCTAAAATAAATCTTTCCTTCCTTAAGTTGTGCATGTCAGTTACCTTGTCACAGCAACTAAGACTCACTAAGACAGGGGCCTCGAAGTTTGCCTCTGCCTGGGCTCTTTGCAGCTTGGGATAATTACAAATAAAACTTCTAAGAATTTCCAATCATAGGTTTTGGTGTGAGCACATCTTTAGGTCTCTAGAGTAAAAGCTCAGAAGTATAAACACTGAATAATACAGTAGCTATATGTGAGCTGTGTGTGTGTGTGTGTGTGTGTGTGTGTGTGTGTGTGTGTGTGTGTGTGTGTGTGTGTGATGCACTCATGGTACTAGAAAACAAACCCTAAGCCTTGATACTGAGGTTCATTCCCAGCCTTTAAAATTTTGAGGCAGCGTCTCACCAAGTCAGGAAGTTGCCCAAGCTGGTCTCAAACTTAAGATCTTGCCTTCACCTCCCAGGAGTGCTGGACCTGCACCTACCACCAGGCCAGGCCTGTATGTTAATTTCTTAAGAACCTGCCCACCTGGTTTATTCCACCCCCCACCCCCCCACCCTGGCAATATGTGAGCCCCAGTCCTTCCCCACACTTAGTACTGCCAGTGGCTTTTAGCTTAGCTATTTTAATGTGTATTAAAATAACGCACGTAGCGTCAGCTCATCCCGAATGGCTTCCCTTTCCACCTGGCTTTAATTTGCTTTTCCTTGCTGTCTAACCATGTAGAACAACCTTTCATATGTTTACATGCCTTTGGTGTATGTCTCTGTTGAAGTTTCTGTCCAGGTCTTTTGCCCATTTATTAATTGGCTGTTGCTTTGTTTCTTACTCTTGAGCTTTGAGGGCTCTTTACATATTCTGTATACAACTCCTTTTTTGGGAGATGCACTTTATGAATATTTTCTCCCAGCTGGTAGCTTCTCTTTAATCAGGGATTACATTTGCATTTTAGAAAATTCTTTTGCACTAGGTTAGGGAGGGAAGGCAAGAAGGCTGTTTGGAGCCATTTACTACAAAATGAAAAATACAAACTGGAAGCCATGGGCAGCCCAGCGTCCTTAGCACATTAGGAGGGAACAGGGGATATTACGGCGGCAGGCAGGAGCCTGGGTGAGGCAGCCTCTGCAGGGTGATGCTTTTAATGCTGTGACTAATGATGCCACGTAAAGGTGATGTCTCTCCGTCCTCTGTTTTTAGTGCCACTGAACCATCCCAGGTAATAAATCAAGAAGCCAGGATGGCTATTTGTATGGTGAGATAAGGGAAATTAATTTCAATGCCCAAACATGGACTTCCTTATATTAAAAAAATGACTTAGCCATTCGGAGTCCTTTCTCTGAGAATGTCTTCAGAAGCCAACACCTGGAATCACATATGCACACACATACACCACACATGGCCAGGTACCCTTATGGACTTTCCGGGGAAAACACATGGCCTCCTGAAATTTGGAATTCAAAGAAAGGCAGTATTTGTAAGATGGAAAGGCAAAATGCAAAATGCTGGTTGAGTAACAGCAACAAAAATGTGTGTGGAAGGGAGGACTGTAATAAAGTGCACATGATCAACACTTTTTTATAATTCTGACAGTCTTCACTGTGTTCTACGAAGGACTCTAAGGGTGTTCTCTTCCTCAAAAATCAGCCACTTCTGGATTTAAAATATGTAAAAATATCAGTACCAGGACGGTGAGCAAGTGTGTGTCTCACAATAGCCAGATTCCGGGGCAGCTGTGGCTACGTGGCCAAGTGGATGTTTTGGCTGGAACCCTAAGAAGAGGACAGAGGGCAAGACAAGACGGGAGACGACTCCGCAGTCCCCGGGGGCTGTGCCGTGGGCCGCTCGCCTCCTGAACAATGGGAAGCCATCCATCACGGCCCGTGGGGCTCTGCGTGCTTGTGCCAGGCAGGCAAGGGTGCCACCTGCCCAACTTTCCATTCAGCAGCTCCCACACAAAAGTCCCTCTCTGATCCAGGCTCAAACTCATGTTTATTCCAGACACCTGAGTTTCCAGGTGTGTCAGCGCCACCTGTAAAGCGGTGGCAGTCACAGCTCTACTGACGACATTCCCCAGTGCATATACTTTGTCCCTCTGTCTACCTAAGGTGGCCTACTTCCCCCTCAGAATCTCTTGTCTATGCAGCAGCCTGGAGTCTCTTGAAGGCACATATCAGGTTATGGCCCTGCCAGGCTCCGCAGTGCAATCACAAAAAGGCCCAATTGTAAGCTGGGCTGGGTGACACAAGCCTGTCATCTCGCATTCTGGGACGCTGAGGCAGGAGAACTGCAAGTTTGAGCTTAGGCTGAACAGCTTGGCAACTTAACGAGATCTTGTCTCAAACTAACGATAAAAATAGACTAGGGATGTGGGTCAACGTGAAGGTTCTGAACTCTTCTTAGTACCACTAAAAAAAAAAAAAGATTTGGCAAGAATACATAGAAAGCCACAAGTAAGTGAATCTACTACTTCCTTTTACTATTATGGCAGGCAACAGGAGGGCCAACAAACTACTGGCCCCAGAATCCTTCTGCCAGCCCAGCTGAAGGCAACCGGGGTGAAGAATTACTACCATTTGAAGCACTGACTATTTGAAGAGTAAAGATGAAACGCAGTATCTGTTCAAAGGGCAGAAAAGCTCGTGCAAGATGTCAGAGATCCCCCAGCGGAACTGAGGTTTAGACTCGGACCTTGAAGGGAAGGCAACTCCGACATACCTTCAACGCCCCA
>PVKB01005264.1:0-104003 GCA_004027205.1 Ctenodactylus gundi
GGGCGGGGGGGGTGGGTGGGCAGTAAGGGGGGTATAGGGAGAGGTAGGTTTACGCTTACTACCCTGCAGTTACAATGTAAGTGAATGTGAGACAATTCTCCTGGGACTTTGAGTGTGAAACCAGGAAGGAGTTGCTCAGGGCAGTGCCCTGGGATTGATGGGAAATAGTACTTTTGAGAGCTTTAAAAAAAAAAAAATTCTAAAGAGACTGTGGGTGATTATAATTATTCTAGGAAGTGCTTTCAGCCCTTACAGGCCTTACCTCTATAAGCTTGCTCTTTCATTTCAGGTGTCAATCAACAAATATTAATTGAGTTCCTACTGTTTTCCAGATAATGTTTTAGATGCTGGGGATAGAAAAATATGAATCAAGTCAGGGAACCTGTCTTCATAGAGCAGGCATTCCAGGGGCCATGAACATGGACATAAGTAATTTCAAAAACTGAGAAGGGCTATAAAGAAGATGAAATGGGTAGAGTCTTGACAGTTGTCAGAGAGGGCTACTTAAAGGAAAGTACAGGATTAAATCCTGAAGGTAGTGACAAAGAGGCAGCTCCTGAAAGTCTGAGAGACGGACTTGCCAAGAGGAGCCAGCAAGCACCCAAAAGCACACATCACTGAAGTTTCAGGGGAGTGAAAGAGGAGAGGTTGGGTCAGGCTTACCACTGCAGGGCCTGGTAAGGTGGTGGGAATTTCCTAGGCAAAGTGGGAAGCCATTAAAGCTTGTGGCTCAAATAGAAAAAAAAAGATATTGTCGAAGCTGACGCTAGCAGCTCTGTGGAGAAAAAAACTGTGACAATCTTAGGGACACTGGAAGCAGGGAGCTAGGGAAAAGGCTGTTGGGTTCCATGTGGGAGATGATAGAGCTGTGGTATGGGTAGGAGTGCAAGTGTGGGAAGAAGATGGAGTCAGGATGTATCCTAGAAAGGGAGTTAACAAGTCTGTCTGGTAGATTGAATACTCGTGGGTGGGCTGAGCTCAGTTGTCTGAGCAAATGGGTGAATGATACCATCACTTGGAGGAGAAAATTAGTTTAAGTGCCACTTAGATATTGGAGAGGAATAGCTATAGGAAGTTTGCTGTGAGTGTGGAGCTTTTGAAAGACACGGCGAGCAGATTTAAAAAGATGTGGGAGTCACCAGCTCATAGAAAGTACCTGGAGTTACAGTATTGTCTGAGAACAGAGAACACGAAGGGAGGGACCAAAAGGAGACTGGGAAAAATGATCACTGTCAGTGCTGCTGAGAAGAAAACGGATAAGTGATCTGACTCTGGCCTGCTATAGGTCACTGGTGACCCGGATAAGAGCCTTTCAGAGCCCGGACAGCAAGAAATAAAAGTCAGATCCGAGTGAGTTGAGGTATTTACCTTCATAGAGAAGACAGGGAAACAGCAGAAATGAGTAACATCAGTTGCCTCTGGGGAGGGAAATTAGGCGACTGGAAGAGGCGAGGGGCTAGCCTTACCTTCATGGTCTATGACTTTGCACTTCTTTCGTACTCTATTCCAAGCACAGTGCCGTAATGGATGAGCAGACACTGGACCGTAAAACAGAAGATGAAGACAGCAAGTACTCTTTGCCAATGTTATGCTAAACAAAGGAAGAGAGAAATAGGCTGCGGTGGGGTCACGGACAGATTTCCAGAAGGATGCTTACCCACGGGTGAGAGGCAAGATGCACAGCGCAGGAACGGGGGAGAGAGTGACCGCAGGAACTAGGTCCTTCAAGAGGCCTGGGTGGGGACTGGATTTCATAGCGCAAAGAGAGGAAATGCATCTCCTGTGGGAGGAGGAAAGGTGAGGCAGTATGTTTAAGAGCAGGGAAACTGGGTTAAAGGTGGTTGTATGTGAGGAATTTTTTTTTTAAAAAGTGTATAAAAATGATCATTTGGGATCCTAGGGCAGTGCTATGGTTTGGATTTTGAGTGACCCCCCAAAAGCCTCATGTATTTGGAACCATGTGTTATTGGCTGCAAGGGGTGGATGTTTGGGGTCTGACCTAGAGGGACTGTATCAATTTGAGATTGGGGTTTCCCCAGGACAGAGCTTTCAGGCGTTTGTTATTGGAAGGGTCTGGGGGCCCAACTAGCAGCTTGAAGTTGTTAAAGGAAGGAAGAAGAAACGTTGTTGTAGCTTTTCCTGGGAAAGCTCTAGCGTTTGCCTGAGTCTTCAGACTCAATTCTCTTCTGTGTGCAATGGGACTAGCAGCTCTCCAGCCTCCCTCTCTGCTGTGTACCTCCACCATCGTGGGCTGCCCTGGGAATGGACTGTTTGTCTGAGAGAATGTCTGAAACTGTGAGCTAAATAAATCTTTACTCCCTTAAATTGTGGATGTTGGGTGTTCTGTCACAGCAACGATTAAGTAACTAAGACAGGCAGTGTGGTATGTTTGATATTTTTTATGGTATTGAGCACCTATTGGAGGTTTAAAATCATAAACTTGAAGTATAATAGTTGGAGATGAGATGTCTCTGGGAGATAAGTGGTAAAATAACTTTCTTCCATTTGGTTTTCTCCATATTTTGGAGGCCTGCCTTGATTTTTCTTTGGCAATGAGGTCTTCTTCTACTCTGGTCGTTTGGCTCCTTGGACGCACCAAGAGTCAGGTGAAGAGCTAGAGAGGAACTATCACATAAACACACATGAATGGATCTACTAGGCACTTACCAGGTCAGCTGGTACAAAGGCTAAGCTAGGGTTGTGTTGGTAGTAAGATGGATGTGTGAATTTGAGAGTGCTGGTTTTGGATATTGGCTCAGGTTTGATGATATGTGGACAAAAGGATATTGGCACTGGGATAACTATATTAAAGGGGTAAGTATTGCTGTGGATGCTAAAAGGATGGGGGGGCATCCACTGCATGATGGAAGCCATCAATCACAATGAAGCTTAGCCAGATTTGAAAGGACAGAATGGAATAATGATAGCCCAGAGCTGATATGAGAATAGAGGCTACCTTTAAATGGGTGAAAGGGAGGTAGGTTATTGGGATGATGAAAGTATTCTAATACTGAATTATGGAGCTAGTTATAGAACTGAAGAAGTTGTCTAAAAATATCATTGAATTGCATATTTGAGGTGGGTATATTTTATGGTATATAAATTATACTTCAATAAAGTTGGGGAATAAAGATTAACAGCAATAAGTCATTCATCTTGCTCTTTTAGGTTTCATATTCATATGAATTAGACATATATTAGAATTTCTGTTTAAAAATAACAATTCACACATAGAACATAGTAGATATTCATTACATAATTATTGGACAAGTAAGTAATCTTTGCCAACAAGAAAATGTGGGCAAATATATGGCCATATTTGTAACAATGAGCATTCTTTTCTTCCCTATTTTCTGTACTAGTATACATTTGTAATACACAGTGGCTACATTAAACTTGAGAATTTGTGCATATACATATTGCATCGACTTCATTTTCCCTTTCCTCTCTTTTCTCACACTCTCCTCCCCTTCCTTGTGCCCCCTGCCTCCCAACACCTCACTTAATTGACTTTATTTCTTAATTATACTCTGGAATTCCTACTATTAGAGAAACCACATGATATTTAGCCTCCTAAGTCTGATTCACTTCACTAAGCATAACAACCTGAAGTTGTAATCAATTTTCCTGACTCAAATCTGTTTGTCTTTATGGTAGAATAGTACTTCATTGTGTAAATATAACACATTTTCTTTATCCTTTGGTCTGTTGGTGGATATTTCAGCATCTTCTGTGATTTAGCTATTATTAGTTGTGTTGCTGTAAACAAAGGTATGCGTATATCAGTGTTATATGGTGCTTTTAACTCTTTTGGAAAAATATCCAAAGTATTGCTGTGTCAAATGGAATCTCTGTTTTCAGTTTTTTAGAAGAATCTCCATAGTGTTTTCTGTGATGGTTGTACCATTTTACAGTCCCACCTAAAATGAAAAAGTGTTCCTTCTCCCCCTCATCCTCATTGTTTTTTGAGTTCTTAATAAAAGCCATTTTCACTAGGGTAAGATAGTATCTTAGTGTCATTTTGATTTTCATTTCTCTAGCCTTTTGCTCATTTTCTTCCACTTTTCAGTGATGGAGAAATGAATCATAGTACTGTATGTGGTCTGAGGACAAGCAAATTATTAGTGAATATTGGAAATAAGATCATCATCAATGCCACCATTAATAACATGAATGAAAATCTGCAATAATATTATAACCTACATCTAACAAATTATTGACAAAACTTAATAACCAGTTTAATATTACAACTATTCTACTCTTAACATTAAAGGTGCAGTCTACATCATCAATGCATCAATCTAAGTAAACCTAATATTGACTTATCAAAAGGTTTCATTAATGTCAATACTATATCACCATCAGTAATAAGGTAGACACCTATATTGCTTACCTAGGCTAAACTAAACCACCCCAAATTATTAACTCTTAATAGGCCCTACCCATTTATTTTGGTTTGGATGGAGAATGTTCCCCAAAAGCCTCATGTATTTGGATGTTATGAATTGTGTATGGTACCACATGCTCTTGGGACATTGGGGTCTGATCTGGAGGGGTGATTGTGGGTGTGAAGTAGAAGACTGGTGTGAGACCCTGACTAGGCCTGGGATGATTGTAGGTAGAAGGCAGTATCTCGATAATCTCGATACTCCAGACTGGCAGGAGTGGAGCCCCTCCCCCTTATACCAGACCCAGGATGGCCCACAGCTCAGGCTGCATCATACCCAAATTCCTAATTTCCCCTGCTTCCAGACCCTTACCAGAAATCACATGGTCAGACCTGCCATGCAAATTAGGCTAATTTCAGATCCCAAAATCCTTCCAATCAGTAAATGACCCTTACCCTGTTACCCTTAAACTGCTTGTAAGCCTGGCCCTCACCTCCAATAAATGAGCTGTTACACTGCATCAGCCTCCCTGATGTGATTCTGTTGTACTCACACCACTCGAGACCCTGTTGCCCTAGACTTTCCTGGTTCCTGATGATCAGTGGCGAATGGTGGCAGGGACCCCAGGGAGCCCAACAGACTGGCGTGTGGCAGACTGTAGATTGCAGGTGTGTGGAATGGATTACAGGCATGTGGTTGTTGGAACCACACCTGGAAGGCGCAGAACACTGAGGCTGGACCCAGAAAAGGTGGGCCTGGGATGGGCCTGGGAGGTCATATAAGCTACTTCCTGCCTTCTTTCTGAAACCTAAGTTGAGACATGACTTGACTTGGCTTTCTGTTCACAATGCCATGAGGAGCTGCCTTTTCCTCTGCCTCTGCCATGTGCTTCCACTGTTGCCAGCTGCCCATGAATGTACAGTGACCTTCTGAAACTGTGAGCTAAAATAAACTTTTCCTCCCCTAATTTGTATATGTCAGATATTGAGTCATAGCAATGAAAACGTAACTAAGACACCATTGTACCCTCTTTAACAGTGAGATAGATATCAGCATCAATAGTAAAACTGAAGACATAGTGGCGATTGACATATCATAAGAACTAGTTAACTCATACAATCATCACTCTTAACAATAGAAATGTAATCTATACTACTAGTGGAGGTATCTATACAAACTGTTTCATAACTTATTAGTGGAGTTTATTAAATGTGATGCTATATTGTTGCTGATAAAAATTAGTGTCCTATATCTAAAAAGCAAACATTATTGGTTTCTGACAGACCAAGCCATATGTGAATTATCAGTACTATTAATAGGAGTAGAGAGGGTAGAGAGAAAGGGCTGAGAAGGTTAGCTTTGGAGGTGCAATAGAAAACAGAAGTGTATGCAGGATGGAGAAAGTCAAGACAAAGTTCTTGCTCCAGACCGGAAGAAAGTGAATATACTCAAGCAATAATGGTGAAAGAAGAAACAAGGAAAGCTACAAATCAAAGAGATAGAATGTTTCTATAATCTATAGAAAAAGGCATAAAAACTACTTTAGAGAAAGAAATACAAAAACTAACAAATAACAACAAAAAACCCCAACAAATCATACCAGAAAAAAAACATAAGTCCAAAATAACTATAGAGAACCATTATAGTGAGTCCGAAGTTCAAAAAAAAAAAAAAATCCTGTGTTGTTTTTCCCAACTGTTTTTATTAATATATATGCAATATGTAATATTTACAATGAACTTGAGTGTTTTGTACACATATATCACATCAGTATTACAATCCTTTCCCCATTTTTGGCCTTCCTATACCCTTCCCATCCCCCCATAACTCCTGCTATCACACTCATTTGGTTCTATAGAATGCCTATATTCTGGGTTTCCCAAATCAGAGAAACCATGCGATATTTAACACATTTAATCTTCTGTGTCTGACTCACTTTACCCCTCAGATCACCACTCTTTAACTCACTTCCCTCAGAATGACCTGCAGTGGCCATATCTTGATGTCTCTTCTCTGGGTCCAGCAGAGCCCTTTAAAGGGACAATTTGCCAAAAGTTCTTTTTTTTCTGTATTTTACTATATCTTTTTTGATATTCTTTAACAAGGCCTCACTCACCAGTCCACATAAGGAAAGAACTATAACAACGAAGGCTAGAAATGTGAGAAAGAAAAAGGAGAGAAGTTAAATTTCATATTCCTTAACTGAATACTGAAAGGTAAATGTCTGTACATTCAAAAGACATTGAGGTTATCATTAAATCAGTTGGTTTTCTTAGTATAAACTTACATCCAAGACTAATTAAGTGAATTTCTACATGAAATGAACTTAAGTCTATATTGAATTGCTGCGTTAAATGAACTTAAATCTATATCACATAAGTATATTTATACTTAAAGCAATGTAGTGACATGCTTAGTTATTTCAGATTTTTTTTAACTTTCACAAATTATTTACTCACATTTCATTAATTACCAACATTTTGCCAGATTTGGTTTATCTACCTATCCATCCATTACTTCATGCATACATATTTTTAAAGATTTCATACCAATTCCCCAGAAGGATACTAATAAAAAACCAGTCCATTTTTTGTTATACTTTCTATTTTGAGGTTTCCTTTTTTCTATGTTTTTTGGTGCTGCTTGTCTCTCTGCCTCTCTCAAAGATTCCTTCAAGTATTTTCTGCATGCTGGGCTAGTGGTTGCAAATTTCTTTAGGGATTCTTGTTCATGAAAAATACTTTCTCAATTTTCAGGAATAATTTTGCTGGATACAACAACCTGGGTTGACATTTGCTGTCTTTTAAAGCTTGAAAGATCTTGCACCAGGTTCTCCTAGTCTTTAAAGTTTGCATTGAGAAATCTGCAGTAATTCAAATGGGTTTGCCTTGATGGAATAATGCCTATTTTTCTCTTGCTGCTTTTAATATCCTCTCTTTATGTTTTATTTCTGAGGTTTTGATTATGATATGTCATAGTGCCATTGCTAGTTGAGGTTATTTGGCATTCTATAAGCTTCTTGTACCTGAAAATTAATTTCTTTTTCTAGATTTGGGAAATTTTCTTGCATGATTTCAGTGAATAAATTCTTTATACCTTCAATGCTGTCTTCTGCTCTTTCTCCCACACCCATAAATCTGAGATCAGTTCTCTTTGAATCATCCACCAGATGTTGTATCCAGCTACTTCGCTCATTTCTAGTTTTGGAGTTGTGCTTAATTATAGCATTTGTTTCTTCAGTCTTGTCTTCAAGGTCTGAAATTCTGTCCTCACAGTGTTTGAGTTGACTTCCCCTGCTTTCAAATGTATTTTTCATATGCTGAGTTTCAGCTAGATTTCTTTACAAAATTTCCACTTCTCTATTAAAATGTTCCTTCATATATTGCAGTTCCTTATTTACCACAGCCAACTTTTTCTTTGTGGCTTCTAAATGCTCAATGAGCTTTGTCTCCATTAGGACCACTATTTGATTAGTAAGTTACTCTTTAAGACCTCTGGTTAATGCTTGTATTTCTTTAAGAATATCTTGTTTGAACTGGTTGTTTGACTCATTTATTTTCTTTTTGACTTTCTTCCCTATGAATTCCACCATTTCAGGGCTCATGACATTAGTTTCTGGGGTCTCAGGCCTCTCTGTGGGTGTCCTGTTGTCTTGTCTTCTTCCCATGCTTCTGTTCACTTTAAAGGCCTAGCTGAGAGGTTTCTTTAAATAATTATGAAAGTGTTGGAGAGTGGGAGCCAATATCCCTTTGAGTTCTGCGCTGGAAGTAAGCAGTGAGGTAGGACCTAATAGTTCTATAGCCTCTGAGGTATCTTGCTCACCCCCAGGCCCCTCAGCAAAGCTCTCCTGCTGTTCTGGCTTCCCTCCCCTGAGGTGGGGCTCTCCACCCTCAGAGGTGCTCCCATTACAGCTGTTCAGGACAGCTTGGGTGTCCTGAACAGCTTTATCTCCTCTTTTTTTGTCCTTAATCTCCTCTCCACAACTGTCTGTTGTGCCAGTTTCTTCCTAGGTACTGTTTAATAGTGACCCCCGAAACCCTGATGTGTTCTTCTGAGCTTTCTTTTACTCTAAATAGTTCAGTCTTGGGTTCCTTTTTAAATGGCTCCTGCTCACATCATTGCCTGTTATGGCTGCTGAGTGCTGCTCCTGCTCTAGGCTCTAAGAGATCCTTTCTAGGGGAGTTCATGTTGTGTTTGTACCTGCAAGATTGTTTTTTTGGAGGCTGGGGCTACCAGCTTCTGTCAGTTCCCACTTATCCCAGATCCACACTTACCTGTCTGAGGTTCCAGTCTCTGGTCTTTTCTCTGTCTGTGGATGCCAGCAGCTCAGGGCCACACTCAGTTGGCTGCTGTTTTCTTCTACTTCTGATTTGTCTTTAGAATTCCTGACCTTTCTGTGGCCTTTCAGTTGCTGGGGCACTCCTTCCGGCTTTCCTCCATCTGGATGCTGGTAGCAGATGCTGGCAGCTCCCAGCCGTTTGCAGTCAGCCTAGGGTGGCTTCCTGGGGTGCTGTTTTTCTCCCACTTCTGATGTTCCTTCAGAATTTCTGATCTTCTCCTGGCCTCGTTTCAATTGTTGGGGGCGCTCTTCCCTGTCCTAACTACATTGACAAGGCAGTGTTTGACTATATCCTCAACTTTTTAAGTAGGTCCACAAGGAGACGTTATGCAGCTCTGATACTCGCCTGCCATCTTGACTGGAAGTTATTTGAATGGGAATTTTCTCTGTCCAAGTCCTTTGATCTTGCCAATCTTGTTGAATGAGGGGGATAATGGGACTAGTTCCCCCTCTTCCTGTGTCTCAGTCTTCAAAGAAATACCACTCTAAGGTGTCTCTTGCAGCTCCTGTGAGGTTGGAATGAGCAAATGGCCCACTGGGTTCTACTCTGTTGGTGGGCAGTGATGGCTCTGTAGTCCAAAGGCACTTACACTCCCAGCACCATGGGCAAACCACTCCCAGGTGATCTGGCTATTCTCCCACCTGTGCTGTAGTGATATGGTAATGAGGCCTCTGCGTTCTAAATCCTGTTCCTGTTGAGCTTAAATCTTTCAGGAGGTCTACAGTGCATTTTTTCCCTTCTCCACCTCTAGCCCTTTTCCCTGTCACTATAAAGGAAGATGATTGAATTTCCTGGGGGTGTCCTGTTGGTGGACTATTTCCCTGGATAGCTCAAACTGCCGCTGCTAACTTTCTACCACTGCCTAGCGGGCTGTTGGCTCTAATTCCTGCTGTGCACTTGCAGTTCAATCCTTAAACTCTGAGGCTTGTGGCCAAAGGGCTTTCCTCTTTCTGCAGCTGAATGTTCCATGCCACTTAGGTCAAAGGTGCTCTTTTTGTCTGTCATGAACCTGCAATAGCCCTAGCAGCTCAGTCCCTGTCTCAGCTGTCGTTTTAGCTGTAATTCTCTCTCTGCACTTGCAGCTTATGATCCAGTGGCTGAATGGCTAGGTACGCCTGCCCTATCCGACCCCAGGCCCTGCCTTCCTGGTGTGGCCCAAGGCCCTTTTTGTGCCTGGGAAGCTGTGTTCACCTGACAGGAGATCTTTTCTACTTTTGTGCTGGCCCTTTGGTTACTTTTCAGATCCAGTTGTCCCTCCATTTTTCTAAGACAGACTTTTTAAGGAGTTTTCTTTACTATTTTCTAGTATGCGTGCTGCCAAAGCACTAAAACTTAAAACTTTCTGACTACATTCATGTAGAGCTGCTGATGAAGCAGTCTTATCACCATCTTAATTTACCCATGTCTTACTCTTAAAATTAGAAGAAAACAGAGTTTCAAAGTGCTGGTGGAGCTCTAATTTCTTTCAATCCTCTATTTTCATTCAGATTAGTTCTTGTTACCTGTGTTTTCCATCCTCACCTGTCTATTGTCAGTTCATGCATCACTCAGTTTCCCACCCCCTCTTAAGGCCCGTGGAGTCAACTGCTTTCTGATCCTCTTTCCCTGGCATCCCATGTTCCAGTCACCAAAACCCATTATTTTCAGATTTTTGTCCCAACCCACTCTTCTTCCCCCTCCCAACCCCCTGTGCTCTAGTCATCATCTTGCAGCTTTCTTGGACTCCGGCGTCCGCATCCCATCTGCTGAGCCCTGGCCTCTCATGTCCCACTAGCCCTCCTCCCTGCTGCCGTCTCTCGTTCTGGGTACCTACTATCGCATTCTCTTTACCCTGTGTCAGCCTCAGCCACCTTTGCCAACTCATTCTCCATAGTTTAGCCAGGGTGATGGCCCTCCAGTCACCAAGACATTCCTTCTTACGTATCTCTACAGGACAAAGTACAAATTCTACAGTATGGAATTCAGGGTTCCATGCCCACTTATTTTAACCACTTTGAAAATTCTTCCATGCATGGAAACCCCTCTGGGCCTTTGTGTCTGCTGTCCTCTCTGCCTGGAATACCCTTTCTATCTCCTGCTGAAAATCTACAAATTCTTCAGTGGCATGGTTCTGGAAGTACTTCCCTGACCTATTCCACTTGAGGTATCATTCTCTCCTCTGTATTCACATAATAATAAGCCATGAACAAACTCCTAAAAATCAGTGGGAAATATTCCTGGTCTGGGGACACTTGTTTTATTTATGTATATATTACTGTGGGTTGAATTTAGGGCCCTCTCATTGAGCGACAATCTCAGCTGTTTATCTTTTTGAGATAGAGTCTCTAAGTCATTAGTTTGGCCAGGTTGGGCTCAAACTTGGAACCTTCTTGAGTGCTAGGATTCTAGGCATGTGCTAACACATCTGGCTATTGCTTGCATTTTTAAAAGAGACCATTACTTGCTCTAATGCAGAGAAATTACCCAAAAATTGTCAATACAGCAAAAGACTACTGTGTGATTTTTTTTTTTTTTTTTGAGACAGAGACTCTGTAGTCCAGGCTGGTCTCAAACTCAGGGCGATCCTCCTGCCTCAGCCTCCCAAATGCTGGGAAACAAATGTACACTACCACACCTGGCTAATTTTTATGTGGTGCTAGGAGATTGAACCCAGGACCTTGCATATACTGGGCAACTGCTCTAACCGTTGGGTTTTGCTCTCAGCCCCTGTGTGCTCTTTGAAAATCTCCTTAGGCTTTGTCTCACTATTTATCAGATTTTATAAAAATTGTTGTTAACTGTACAAAGTTGGCAAGTTGAAATGATTTCTACACACTCAAAGAACAACAAAGCTGGGACTGGAGGAATAGCTCAGCAGTTAAGACACTTGCCTAGCAAGTTCTAAGTACCCAAATTCAGTTCCCCAGCACCACATCATCTGGGTGTGGTGGTGGTGCATGCCTGTAATCCTGGTACTGTAGACACTGAGGCAGGAAGATTGCTGTGAGTTTGAGGCCAGTCTGGGCTACATAGTGAGCTCAGAACCAGCCTAGCCTGTGGAGTGATACCCTGCCTCAAAACAAAGCTGGTGTGGTGGTCCATGTCTGTAATCCCAGCATTCTGGGAGGCTAAGGCAGGAAAATCCGAAGTTTGAGCCAGCCTGAGCAGTTTAGCAAGACCCTCTCTCAAAAAATCAAAACAAAGAAAAGTACAAAGTTCATGGTTTGATTGTCCTGTGAAACACTAACCAGCTTTGTATCAATGTAACAGTCTCATTCCAGCATTTTTACAACTGTCTGCGTTTGAACAGATTTGCTATCCTCCTGTGTTCCCTTGCTCGTGAATTAACAACCATTGACACAGGTTCACTCTACATTTGTATGAGAATTGTGTGTTTTAAATTTTTGAAAATTATACCTAATTCAGCTTTCGGAATGTATTGGAAACATCTGTGGGGTATTTAAAACACACTTAGCAACCCAGGCACCCTCTTTAATATTTAGATTGAGAATATTCTGAGAGAATTCTAATTAGCATGCAGAGCTGAGAACCTCTACTAAAAGGAGATAGTGTTTATGTTAAACCACTTACCACAAGCCTGACGTACAGTAAGCACTCACTGAATGTTAGCTCTTACTAGTTCTAGGTTGGGAATGAAGTTTATTTTAGCTCACAGTTTCAGAAGATCACATTCCACTCAGGGACGGCTAGCAACAGTGGAAGTACATGACAGAGGCAGAGGTGAAGGCAGCTCCTCACAACTTTGGAAACAGAAAGCCAAGTCAGATTCCCCAGAGGAAGGCAGGAAGCAGCTATATATCCTTCTAGGTCTCATACCAGTGCTCTGCCCCGTAAGGTTCCAGCCTCAGTGTTATATCCCTTCCAGGTGTGAAAGGTGTGGTAAGCCCCTACCACTCATCTGTAATCCAGTCTACACACCTGTAATCCAATCTGCTACATCCCTATTTTCCACCACATACCCATAATCCATTACTCCAGACAAGGCTCTCAACTCCCAACAGCATAACATTTTTATGGACAATTCATAACATCCAAATACATGAGACTTTTGGGGGTCATTCTAGATCCAGACCACAATAGACCCTTTGGAATAGTGGTACTTAATACCATGGCCACAGACCAGTAGCCTGTGGCTTGTTAGAAACTGGACTGGGGGCTGGAGGAATGGGTCAGAGGTTAAATGCTTGCCTAGAAAGCACTAAGTACTGGAGTTCATTCCCCAGCACCGCATAAACTTGGCGTGGTGGTGCATGCCTGTAATCTCAGCACTCAGGAGACTAACACAGTAGGATCGTTGTGTGTCCAAAGGAAGCATGGGCTCCAAAGTGAGTTCAGGACCACACTGGGCTACAGAGTGAGATCCTGTCTCAAAAAACAAACACACGAAAAGAAACTGGGCTGTACAGCAGGAGGGGAGCAGTGGGTCAGCTAGCAAAGCGTCATCTGTATTTGTAACCACTTCCCACTCCTCACATTGCCACATGAGCTCCAGCTCCTCAAAGATCAGCTGCTGCATTAGATTCTCACAGGCGTGTGAATACTACTACGAACTGTGCAGGCAAAGGCTCTAGTTTACTCACTTCCTATGAAATCAAGTACATAGTAGATGGAAAGCACTTGAATTATTTTGGACCCCCTCTTTGTGGAAAAATTGTCTTGTTGCAGTCTTCCATGAAACTGGTCCTCGGTGCCAGAAAGGTGGGGGGGTCACTGTTTTAGATCTTCAGGTGCATTGATGTTATGGTTTGGATCCGGAATGTTCCCCCCAAATCTCATTATTTCGATGTTGTGAAATACCACTGTTTCAAGGTTTGGATCTGAAATGACCCCCCCAAAGCCTCATGTACTTGGATGTGGTAGAATACTGATGGTACCATGTGCTGTTAAGAGGTGGGGCCTGGTTGGAAGAGGCAGAACACCCGGAAGGGGTGGAACACTGGGGCTTGACCTGGAAGGGGAGGCTCACTTGGACACGATCATATGTGCTAGATCTGCCTTTCCTTTCTCACTTATCTTCCTGTCACCATTCTGTGAACAGCTTCCTCCAGCCAGGCCTCCACTATGTGCTTCTAGCATTGCCAGCTGCCCATGAATGGACTGAGGCCTGAAACTGTGAACTAAAATAAATCTTTCCTCCCTTAAGTTGTGGGTGTCAGGTATTCTGTCTCAGCAATGAATCAGTAACTAAGACAACTGGTGTTCCAGGTTTATCACCATATAAGTTTTCTTGGCTGCTCTAAAAAAATTATCACAAATTTAGTGACTAAAAACAACACAAGTTTAGACTGTTACTATTCTGGAGTTCCAAAGTCTGAAGTAAATCTTAAAGGCTAAGGTCTAGGTGTTGGCGGGCCTGGTTTCTTCTGCAGGATCCAGGGAAGAGTGTGCTCCTTGCCCCATCCAGCTTCTGGTGGTTTCTAGCATTGTTTGGCTCACAGCTTCATCGCTTCAGTCCCTGCTCCCATGAGCACATTGCCTTCTCCTACAGAGCACTTTGATCTGGTGCTTCTTTTTATGAGGACCCTGTGATGACAAGGAGGCCATCCAGGTAATCCAAGATAATCCCTGCTATCAAGATCCTCTATGCAATCACGTCTTCAGAGTATGTGTTCACATGTGTCAGGCATTAGGGTATGCACAGTTTGGAAGACATTGCTTAGCCTACCACTCACTACACCCCTCCAACTCTGCCATTAAGTTTTTATCCCTTGCTGAGAGATGGTCATTTCTCCAGCCCCACTGTTCTTGTACTAATTGTGGACTATCTGTGTTCTCAGTGTAGAAGTTTTACAAATCTTCACAACTAGGGTTTTATGCTGGAAACAATAATAATGCTGAGATTCAAGGAGCCAGGACTGAGAGGCAGCTGTGGGTGATTTGGCTGCCTGTGAGTGGTTCATGAGGCAAATGGGGACATATTTCTGCTGTATAGCCAAGTTACCACAATGTCTCTGCAACAACAGGCTTCCTTCTGCAGCTTTATTTACTGTTAAGTAATTTTAAAACAAAAATATTATCTACCGTTTATTGTTTCTGTAGATAATAGTCTCCGTTAGGTAATTATAGTCTAAGAACTCTGTAAAAGCCCATTAGAGAGTACGCTAAAGGTTCATTTTCCTTATTCCATTTGAACGTAGCCTTGGTTTGCCAGGGCAAGTGGGGACACACTAAAAAGGGAAGTCTGCCACAGTCTGTGCCAGCATGAATGGCTTGGCAAGTATGGTAAAGGCTGGTTATCTGGCAAGCAGAATAGGGAGGTTAGATTTCTTTGGATAGTAAACAACCCGTACATCTGTATACAGCAGCTCTGATCTCTCACCTTCATTCATGTTTTTCCCTCTATAGGTGACCTCTTTTCACAAGAGATCAGTGTTCATGGGCCCTCAAAGAGCCCCCTCTCTATGTTCATTCAGTCCTCACAATACCTCTGTGAGATTGGTTAAGTGGGTATTCCCATTCCATTTTAGGGAATGAGAAAACTGAGGCTAAAGACTAGATTTTTTTGCCAATATCATCTGGCAGGTAAGCAATAGAGCTAGAGACAGAAGGGCCTCTCTCTTAACATCATTTGGTGCAAGGTGGCCCTGTGATGAAGGATAGAGTATACGGTTTACTGCACAAGATTTTTTAATCTTGCTATCTCCTATCAACAACCCAGACTTTGGGAAGCCTCTCTTCAAGGAGGCTCCCCACCCCCAACATCTCTCCCTGCCTTCCTCGGGATTCTCTCTTCTCTTTTGTTGTTACCTCTAGGATACCCAGCAATCACCACACCCCCTTCAGCGTAATTACTTCTTTTTTCAGACTTCAGGGTGGATCACAGTGATTTATTCAAAGGAGTAAAGGTCCAGTAAGGGATGTCTTGCCAGGGTGGGAGCCAGCTGGCCTTCCATGAAAAACAGATGAATCTCAATGCTCTCAAACAGAAGAGAGAGTAGTCCTGTTAGAGGACTTGGAATGCAGTTTGGTGACTTATTTTGGTGTAGCTAGTGTCGGGGTCTTTGGGGTCTCTGCCACCGTTGGCCATCTGTGATCAGGAGCCTGCGAAGTCTGGGAGAATAAGGTCTCAAGTGGTGTAAACACAACAGAATCACATCAGGGAGGCTGATGCAGTGTAACAGCTCATTTATTGGAGGTGAGGGCCAGGCTTACAAGCAGTTTAAGGGGGGTAGATCAGCCAGGGTAACAGGGTAAGGGTCATTTACTGATTGGAGGAATTTTGGGATCTGAAAGTAGCCTAATTTGCATGGCATGTCTGACCCATGTGATTTCTGGTAAGGGTCTGGAAGCAGGGGAAATTAGGAATTTGGGTATGATGCAGCCTGAGCTGTGGGCCATCCTGGGCCTGGGATAAGAGGGAGGGACTCCACTCCTGCCAGTCTTGAGAAATGAGATTATCGGGGTATGAGCTGCCTTCTACATACAGTCATCCCAGGCCTAGTCAGGGTCCCACAAGCTGGAAACCTGCTCAAAGTGGAGGCTGAGGTATGTGCAGGCAGAGGTATGCTATGTTGTATTCCTTGATAAATATATTGTTCTAAACTTAGCTTTCTCTTCCCGGGCCCAACAAAGTGCACAGGTTAAAAATGCCTCCCAGTATCTCAGCTACTCTTTGTTAAAAATGCTCCCTTCTCAGGACTGGTGGTGGAATTCACCTAGAGATTTACAGGGAGAACACCTACTAAACCAGGGGACCTACCAGAGCAGGGCACCCAGTATAATAGGCTTGGAAATTTAATTCATGGGATATGTGGAATTAGTTACTAAATAAAAGAACATCTTTCTTTTCCCTACCCCGTAACCGAAATCCAGCATTTCCTTCCGTTATTAACACAGGCAACAAACTATCATAGTTTCAGTAGCTTGGGAATTTTATTTTTGCAAAGTGTAGAATAGCAGATCTTTATTTAGAAATGAAGAACAGAGGGGTAATATCTCCCACTTTCTAAGATCGGGTCCCAAGTGGGTTTCCTGAGTAGCATGGGATTTTGATCCAGCAGAAATCATTATATTTTCATACCACATTACAATTGTTACTTTTTTTGTGAAACAAGGGGTCAAATCTAGGGTCTCATGCACACTAAGACAAGAACTCTACCATTTGGTAATACCCCAGTCCTATGTATATCTTGAGATTGGTTTACATACACCGTATTTCAAAATTATTATAATTACTAATACAGTGCTGGTTCTTAATTGATAAGCTAATAAAATATATTACTGTATTATATATAGTCCAAAACTTTTTTTGAGGCATAATCTTGCTCTGTAGTCCAGCTTCATCCTGAACTCACTATGTAGCCTAGGCTGGCCTCAAACACATGACAATCCTTCTGCCTTAGCCTCCTGAGTCCTGGGGTTCTAGGCATGTGCCACCATGCCCAGCTTAGGTAGTGCTGGGGGATAAAACTCAAGACTTTGCTGAGCTATTTTGCCAGCCCTCCAGAACTTATTTATTTATTTATTTATTTATTTTGGTACTGAGGATTTAACTCAGGACCCTGTCACTGAGCTACGTCCCTAGGTCTTTAAAGGCTTTTTTTTTTAAATGATTTTAGTTTGATACAAGTTCTCACTAAATCACCAAGCTTGAAATTTAGGTACTCCTTCCTCAGCCTCCCATAGAAATTACTGTAATGTGCCACCACATCCAGCTCAGAACATCTTTTGATATCAATATTTTTATATAATCAGTTTTGTTTGTAGTCTGATGTATGTTATTTTATGTATTTAAAAATATTGAGGTAGAGCTCATGGCACCAAGAAAGTAAAAACACTAAACTCTTATGCATTCAGGTTACTCTCACAGAGGCCAGAAAGCTGTAAGTCACCTCACATAGCTGCAGTAAGGGTATCTATTTAAGAGGTCAAGTATTTAGGGCCCTGTACCAGGCCAGGGTCTCTGGGAAGCAGACTCTGAGGTAGAGTTTAGAGCATTGAGAGTTTAGATTAGAAAGTGCTTTTTCAATTTACATATGTAGAAGGGATTTGTAGGGAGCAGAATTGGGCAGAGTAGGGAGATTCATCTCAACAGAGGCCTCGTCTGACCCTATATGGATTTTGGAAGCTGTGGTGGCCCTTTAGAGTTGTCTGGAGTTGGAGTGGGAAGCCAGGCCTTTATATGTAGATCAGTTACTAGATACAAGCACTCCAGGAGAGTAACCAGATCTTAGATAAGGCTGAGATTGCTCTCTCTGCTCCATAGAGAGGCCTGCCTCTGTCGGATTTCTGCTAGCAGCTTTTCTAGAAGCTGGAAGAGAAAGTCCTCATTGGGCAGAGGGTATTCTGGGAGCCAAGGGTTCCCACTGCCGACGAATTGTAGCTAGGCCTGGGTAGAGTCTGATGCTGGACCTGCATTTAAAAAGTTCTCATGGTTTGGTTGCTCTGATGGGTTTGGAAACTCTTAGTCTTTGCAGTTGTAACTGCAGGAGGCTCCCAGATCTCAGGGACTTACTCAGGAGGTCCATCAAAGAGTCAGAAAGTTACTGCTCTGGATTTATCCATGGCTACTCTCCATTTTAAAATTTCATTTAATAGGGGCTGGAGGAATGGTACAGTGGTTAAAGCACTTGCTTTGCAAACACCAGCCTCTGAGTTTGATTCCCTAGCTCGACATAAGGCTGGATGTGGCAGTGCACACCTGTAAACCCAGAACTTGGGAGGCTGAGGCAGGAGAATTGCCATGAGTCCAAGACCAGCCTGGCCTATTTAGTGGGCTACAGAGTGAGACCTTGTCTTAAAAAAATTTTATTCAACAAATACTTATTGGAATCTTTTCTCATGCTAAGCATTGCGGATGTGATATTGAGCAAAAGAGACACAGTACCTGCCTTCAGCACATTTCCCGCTCAGTGCCCTGCAGTTCTCCCAGTGGAACTGCTTGTGCTCCCATGTTTGTGTGACTGTGGGTTGACACAACTCTGCAAGATAGCAGTAATAATCAAACATATAACTGTACCTATTTAGCATTTCCACTTCCAGGTATTCATCCTGTAGACAAACTTCCTTAAAGATGGAGTCACACATGCACCAAGAGCTTATATATAATAGCAAAAATCTGGAAACAGACTGGATGTTTGTTGAAGGGGACTAGTTGAATGAAGTGTAATACAAAGACATCCTGTGTAACCATTAAGAAGGAAGTGGTTCTCTTCATGTTGGAAAGGGAAAAAGCTCTCCAAGGTGTATCAGTAAATAACAAAAAGAAGATGCAGAATCACTTACAACATGCCATAATTTTGGTGGATAAAAAGGAAAATATATATATGAATTCATTAAAGTTTTTATCTGATCAAGATATCTAAAGAAGAAACTTGTTAGAAAAGTAGAAATCATGCAAGGATTTTAGACAGAATTTAATTCAGAAATTTGTTTAGGCAAATAAGTGATGCAGAAGCCGAGAAGTCAAGTAGGGAATGGTAAAGCAACCCAGAAATTTACATCTCAAGGAGGCTGCTATCATCATCAGCTGGAGGACTAAGCACGAGGCTGTAGCTAATGCCAAGGGGCTGTAGTCGTCCAGTGGCTATGGGACCACTGCAGAATGTCTGCAGCCATAGAGGAGATGTAGGTGCTGTGGGAGAGACTGTCCAAAGCAGATAGGAAAGACAAGCAGGCTTTCCCCCCCTCTTGCCCTTTGTGACCTTGGAGAGTTACATCAATTTGAGGCAGTCAGGCACCACTCCTGGAGTAGGGCTTGGGAACCACGCCTAGATTAGGCAACTGAGAACCAGTCTTGATTAGAGGGTGAGTGTGATTTGTGGGCCAGGGAATGAGGGAAGAACACCCACCTGGATGTAAGAGGCCCAACTGGGAACTTAAATTGTATAAAAGGAAGGAAGAAGGAAGTTTCAGCTTTTTGTCTGGGGAGAGGCTGGACTTGATGGGACTTGGCTTCTTGTTTGTGATGTTGTGAGGAGCTGCCTCCCCCTCTTCCTCTGCCGTGTGCTTCCATTACTGCCGGCCGCCCCTGAGTGGACTGTGACCTTCTGAAACTGAACTAAAGTAAACCATTCCTGCCCTAAATTTGTGGATGTCAGGTATTGAGTCACAGGAACGAAAAATTAATTAAGACGCCCTTTATCTGCTGCCTGTTACCTTCCCGTTGGCTTAGCCTACCCGGAAGCCACCTGACCTAGCGGGGAAACAGTAACCTGTAAAAGTTGGCCTTACATACACAGAAGAGAGGGGGAGGGTGCGAAGCAGGTTGCAGGCTAGTAGAATAATGTCTACCGTAATGAGCATATATTCATAAAAAGCAGAGTATCTCTTAGAGGCTGCATAAGCACCTAAGAAAGGCTAATGGTGGTTGCCTTTAGGAGTTTGGCCCTAGAAAGACATGCGTTATGTTAGATACTATTTGGCACTTTACATTTTGTATCATAAGCATATCATGCCTGTTTAAAACAAGATGTGTGCCTGACATTCATATTTAGAGCGTTGGTAAGGGTAATGCTGCTATTCACATATTTTTACTGGGGAAAAAAAAAAACGCCAGCAAAATCTCCCCAAATGTCTCCTGTAATTACACTCCTAAAGACAACGCAGCAGTTTTTTTCCGTGCATGTTTTTCACAAGGGCCCTCTTCAGGTCCTCTTTGAATACTTTGTACTGGAGCGGAGGAAGAGCTGCCCAGAGAGAGGGCAGAGGGCTGGCAAAGCAGAGCTGGGTGGGGTGGGTGCCAGTCTCTCATCAGCAGCTGGGTAGGAAGGATGCTCGCCTCTCACCAGCACCTGGCCTATGAATGATCTCATGTCACATCTGTAGCTACTTAGAATTCTGCTGCCCTGCGGCCTGAGCGCCAGCCCCAAGTCGTGTCTCACTGCCAGAGCACCAGCCTACCATGTCCCTAACAGGGCTGCAACAGCAGCATGATAAGCCACCCCAGCAGACCCCCAGGAAACAGCGCACACTCACTGACACTAGTGAGTGAGCCCTGGGTGCCCATAAGGAGGAAGATGTGGGTCCCTGGGTTCTGCCCTCAATGGACCTTTCTATAATCCCATACTTAAGGATAGGCAGTAAAAGTAAAGGGGCCATCTTCTTGTTGAAAATCAACCCTGTGGGATTCTAGAAAAAGAAAGCAAGGTACAGAAAGTAAAACTAGCTTACCCAACATCACGCTGCTGTTGAGTGACAAAGGTAGGGTCCACCCCAGCTCGTGGAGGGCCCATGAGTCCGGCCTTCTCAGTGCACAGACAGGAATGTCCAAACCACCAATGGTCACAGAGGCATCAGGCGCTCTGCCCTTTTATCTTGTCTCCCTTGTTCCAGATGAGACAGCAGCACTCCTTACTAAAACTCTCTAAGTCTTACTTTTACTGGCTGTAAAATAGGACACTAATACCTAAAAGATTGTTAGGAGGCTTAAACTTGTCAATAACAGTAAAACATGTGGCGCTTCAAAAATAAAGCACGATAATGCACGTGAATCCACTTTTCCTTCTTGCCAAGCATCTTTATTCCTGCTCCTGTCCTGAAACTTTGCAAAGTTGCTTGGGGTTCAGATAAAACAGTCCAGACTGTCCAGGGTCTCTTCCAGCACCAACCTTGGCAGGCCTGGGAGCTGGGCTGTGCATCTGTGGACCCATCTGTGCTGATTCTCAGACTCAGAATCTCCTGGCATGCCACTTCTCCCAACTCGAATACAAGATGGGTTAATGTACCCGGTTATTAACATTTCCATGACTGCTTTCCCAGCTATTTTCACCAATTCTGAGCAATTTTCCTCAGAAAAGAAGAAAGAGAAGCAGCCGTCACTTTCAACCTCATGCTCCTCAGAGACAGGCTCTTGTGGCAGACGAACCTCTGCTAGCACTGCTGGGGCTCTGCTCAGCATCCTGATACTGGCTTCCCCAGACCATGATTGTTTCCAGATCCTTCATTTCAAAGATGAGTCTCATAGGCAAGTGCTCCAAACCTGACTCCTGGCCCTGGAGCTCTTCTCTGTAAGTGGAGGCCACTTGACTTTTCTGTCTGTCTCTAAGGTGATACTCCCCATGACTGGAAGCTGTCATTTAACTCAGTGGCTTAATTTCAGGTCATCTTTGCCATGGAATTCACTGTGATTTCCAATCCAGAGTTTCCCCCTTATCTTGCAGCCACTTACTTGGTTGGTCACATTACCCATAGCAGCTGAGCCAGCTAAAGGCTTCTCCAAATCTCTCTCTCTCTCTCTCTCTCTCTCTCTCTCTCTCTCTCTCTTCCATGAATTCTCTCTTGTGTTGGAAATATGAAATTAAAGGAGACATAGCCCATGGCTCTCTGTTTCCCCAGAACTTTATAGTCTACTAGAGAAAATAGGCATGTAGCAGAACAGTATACCTTGTGGCCAGGGCTCTGCTGGAGCACTGGATGAGGGATTCTGGGGGGAGGGGGGAGCACAAACAGAAGAATGTGCATAAAAGTTTTTCCAAGGAAGTCAAGATTGTGTTCCAGTTATCTCTTGCTTCAAAACATAGTGGCATAAAATGACTGTATTAAGAGAGTCAGTGGTTCTAAAATTTGGCCAGGGTACTAGTGCCTGAGGCTGCAGCTGGTGTTGCTCTAACAGCTGGAGGGGACTTGAACAATTGAGTTCTGAACAGGGCTGGCTGAAGAATGAGCTTAGCTGACACCAAAAGTGCCTACTTGTGGCCTTTCTACCATGGTGCTCTCACAGTAGCCAGAATTTTTTATGTGGTGTCTCAGGTTTCAGGAGTGAACAAGGCAGAAGCTGCACGACCTTTTATGATAGCCACTGAGGACATGAACCATCAGTTCCAGCTTACTCTATCAGCCATTGCTGTCATAAGACTAGCTAGATCCAAAAGTTGAGAATACAGAATCCATTTTTTAAAAATGGGAGATAAGGCAAAAAAGATCTGTAGCCAAGTTGACCATGGTGGCACATGCTTATAATCTCAGTTACTGAGATAGGTAGGCTGAGGTAGGAAGTTTTAAGGCTTCCCTGGGCAATTTATTGAGATTCTATCTCAAAGCAAACTACAAAGGGTTGGGTAGCTCAGTGATAGAGTGCTTACTTCACATACATGAGTCTCTGGGTTCAATTTCAAGTACTATAAAAACAAACAAAATCTTGTGGCCACATTTACCAGAAGCAATAACCCATGAGGTGGATTTTGAAGGCAAACTAGAATTTTCCAGATAGACAAAGTGGAAAGTGCCTCCCAAATGGAGGGATCACTATATGCAAAGGCCTAAGAACACAAGACTTGGTTGTATTACAGAAAATAAGTCCCGCAATATTCCTAAGAGTTTGGTAATGTCATTGTCCCTGCCTGAAGAGATGCAGTGGTTCTAGAATTTGGCCCGGGCACTGTGAGGCTGCACCAGATAGCCAACCCTGGATGGCCCTCCCTAGAGTCCCAAGAACCTCCTGTGCCCCTGCATTCAGACACCAGCTCCTCAGCTAAGGGCCCATCCAGATGTTGAATAGCAAATCCACATGCTAGTGGCTTGTCCCCACTGGGCTCCTGGAGCTGTGGGGAGCACACGGGAATTGCTTTGTCTTTCTTTCTTCTCTCTCTCTCTCTCTCTCTCTCTCTCTCTCTCTGTCTCTGTCTCTCTCTCTCTCTCTCTCTCTCTCTCTCTTTCTCTCTGTGTTACTGAGGATTGAATTTAGGGCATTTTATTTTTTATTTCAAGACACGATCTCATCAATTACTAAGTTGCCCAGGCTGGGTTCAAACTTGTGATATTCTTGCCTCTGTCTCCCAGAGTGTTGGGATGATGGTCCTGTACCACTGGGCTGGACTAGGAAAATGGTCTGTGTGGAAGGCAGCAGAGTTCACATACATGTTCTCATCTCCACTTGATTGAGAAAACCCTATGGTCCACCCAAATCTTTATTGGTTTAGCTTTTCAAAAACACTAAAGGCTTGAATACCAGCAGTTCTTTACATAACTGTTAGTTCTTCAGGTTACAAGCATAAAAACTCAGATTAAACAGGAAAGAGAAGTCATTGGTGCTTATAACTGGGATATTCCAGGAGTAAATTCTAAAATTTAAACAGTATCAGAAATTGATCTCTCTCTCAGTTTTTCATCTATGGATTTTTCTGTGTTGGCTTTATTTTCAGGTAGAGTGTCCTTAAACTAACATGATGGCCGCCCAGCTCTAGGCTTATCTGATCCTAATAGCCAGCAAACCCAACCAAAACAAGGTACTTCTACACTGAATGCTCCAGCTGCATTCTCTAAAAGGATTCTGATTGGCTTAGCTTTGATCATGGGCTCTTCTCAGAGCCATGAAGCTCTGATGGCTGTGACTAAATTAAATACTAGCCTATGGCAGAGTGTTGGGATAGCACCACAGTAGCCACATAGAATCATGTCATCTTAAAAAAAAAAAGAGGGGGAGCTCTTTTAAAAATCAAGAAAGAAAAATGTGAAGTACAGACAGAATTTAGCTGCCATAGACCCAGGGTTATTAATATTGTTCTACAATTTGTGTACTGCACATACACACACACATGCACAATATTTAGTGCCTTGAGGGTCTGCCCAGATGGGATCCCTTTTTCCAGTTCACTCAAAGACAGTCATATAAACCAATGCCAGCCCTTGCAAAATCTGCCACACTTTTCTTTCCCTGGTACATCAATAATGCCTGCAAAACTACTTTGCATTCTTCAAGCCTTAGTTCAGATGTCTGCTCCTCCATGAAATGGCTAAGATAAATTATGAGTTTCCCATGTTCCTTCAGAATTATTCCTTTTCCTCTGTCCTGGCGGTCGAGTCACCCAGTTGTCCAGTTGTCAGTCTTTGTGTATCTCCTTGTCTAGACTCCAATGTGTTCTGTGGGAATAAAGTGTGTAAGCTGTCCTCCCATGTGGGCAGAAGAGATGCACTGGTCAGATGGGTTTTGTTCTGCTCATCCCTCTCCCAGCTGTGCTCACGGAAGTCATAACAGGGCAACACAAGTGATGTACATCCACAATGGGAGACTATTGGCCTGATCTTCTGTCTAGCCCACTTCACTCAGCCTCTGGAACCATTGCTCAAAGGAAGAGGCCTTTCATGGTGCACCTACAGGGCCATGGCTGTAGGGATCAAGAGCTTTTCTCTAGGAAGCTTAGGGGAAGAGAAAGTGGCTGGGCTGCAGCTGCACCTCCCGGAGGCTGTCAGGCTGTTGCATTAGGGCTCAGTTCTAGCTCCTGATTAAAACCAGATCTGGGAGTGTGGAGCCTCTGATGAAACTGGATACCTGTCAACATACGCAAAGGAAATAAATTGTGAGAGGAATCCTGGCCTGCAGCCCAGCAGCCTGGCAGTTCTGGGCTGGACAGTGAAGGGACCCCCAAGAACCTGTGCCAGGTGGGGTGATTATCGACCTAAGAATCAAGAGACCTAGAGGAGAGGGGCATACCTACCTCTGTTACTTTTTTTTGGGGGGGGGGTGGAGACAGGGTCGCTCTCTGTAGCCTAGGCTGCTCCTGAACTCACTATGTAGCACAAGCTAGCTTTGGACTCAGGGCAATCCTCCTGCCTTTGCCTCTCAAGTGCTGGGATTACAGGCATGCACCACCATACCTGGCTTTAGGTGGTGCTGGGGAATTGAACTCAGGGCCTTGTGCTTGCAAGGCAAGTGGTTTAACCACTGTGCCATTCCTCCAGCCCCTACCTCTGTTACTTTCTACCCCCTTCCCTTTCTTTGCTTTTTTCCCTTCAAATAAAGGTCTGGATTTAATTCCAATGCAGATTTTTGCTCTAAGCCTCAGTTTTATTATCTGTGAAGTGGGAGTGAACACAAGGCGTACCTTACTGACTTATCGTAGGATTGCTAATGTATGAATAATGTTTGACACAAGATCTGAGAGAATGGCCTGATTAAAATGTCAGTTATTGCTGTGGTTTTCTATGAAAAGCTGCCTGGTAACATTAAACCAAAAACACAATTCTTGATGATCACAGCAAGAAAAACATTTCATGCCCTTTAGGGCTGGTGAGGTGGAAAGAGCCTGGACCAAGTCAGAGCTTAGGCTGTGTGCTCAGCTTCACCACCATTTATTCACAGGGCAACTCACTTAAAGACCTAAACTCTCAGCACCTCAGTGTCACAGTCTGTAAAATGGGGATACTGCCTATGGCCAGTGTTGCTGTGGATTACAAGTGTGACAAGACACTGTGAACTGTTCAGAGCCTTGGTAATATTGTTAACGTTTCCAGTGTTCTCCTTTCCTTCTTACTGCCTCCCTTTCTCTTGTGTAGTCCTTCTTTTTCTTTTTCCAAAATTCTGAGCCAAATCAACTGTATTTGAGGAATAGAGTTGGAGGAGAACTTTGTGATCATTGCTTCAGTGGTTCTATCAGAAATCACCTCGGGCACAAGGATCACAAGTTCCAAGACAGCCTGAGGAAGTTGGTGAATCCCTGTCTCAAAATGAAATTTAAAAAGACTAAAGATATAATTTCATGGCAGAGTGCTTACCCAGCATGTATGAGGAGGCTCTGAGTTCAATCCCTAGCAGCACCATCACCACCCTCGCCCCTGCACACACAGAAGAAAAGAAAGAAGAGAAAGAAATCACTTTGGGGAATGCAAAGAAATTCACATTCCTGGACTCCAACCCAAACCCAAAGAGTTAAAATTTCTTACTTTTTGAAGGAAAATGTGGTAAGTTACGAAAAAAATACATTCTCATTATAAATAAATCTCACAGTACAGGAATAATGAGAATAAAATGGTCTTTCCTCAGAGTAAGTGCTGTTAATGCTTTGGTGTATGTTCTCAAGGGTTTGGGGTTTTTGGGTTCCTGGAAAGAGCTGAGCATATAGTTTTGATTTTTTCCATCAACATTGATCGTTACTCCCTTTTTTTTGCAACATAATATAATGTGGACATTTTCCCACACCACTACACATGTCTCTGCCTCATTCTGTTCAATAGCTGTAGAGAGTTCCATGACACAGTTTGTTATGGTTGACTTAATCATTTCCCTGTTGGTGGACATTTGGGCTTTCCCCAGTGACTCATACGCAGCCAGCCCAGCTCTGTCCACATCTGGTAACTTTCCTGTCCCCAGCTGGGCAGTGGGAGGCCCAGGGAAGTGGTGCAAAATGGCAGATCCATGGAGCAAATTGGTGGCAGAGCCAACACTTAAAACCCCCACCTCTGTGAATGCTCTTTAAATTAATCTATACCAATACATTCGTCAAAGAAAAAGATAAAGGGAATTTAATGTTTTTCTAAACATATTTCTCATGGTGGGGCAGGGGGAGGAATTCTTGAATTTATTTTATATATTCTAAAAATTGGATTTCCCCTCATACTTCCTTAGAGTTTTCACTTTTCATTATGTTCTTTGTAAGAGTTCATGACTCAACAAACTTTTCGTAATTGTTTCTGAAGCCAATATTTTTAAAATGCTGGAATCTTGTAATCCCATCTCCCCTGAGTACAACTATGATTCTGAAGAGATCTTGGTCAAATTCCATTTTACAGATCCAGCCCCCTTTTTCACTCACCATAATTGATGAGTTTTCCTCTCTTGTGAAAACAAGCAGAATTACAAAATTATGACTATTGTCTTTTTATTAAATACATTCCTTCTTGTCCACTAGGTAACTTTCTCAGGAAGATAAATCACCCAATTTTAACAAATATAACATACTTTTGCAGAATTCTTGTGAAAATATGCTTAGTTCAGAAATTGTGCTTGCTCTTCTTACTAAAGAATGAAACCTTGAACTTGCCCCCAAGGAGGTAATAGAGGTTTGATTGGAGGTGACCGCTGCCCATCAAATTATATCCTCTCTGAGGCAGTTGCCCTTTTAAGTTGGTGCTAAATTTCTGATAGATGTTTCCAAGTCTACTGTTCCCAACCCTCTTCTATCTGCTATGAAAGGACTGGGCAAAAATAGCCCAGATTTCTAAGTAGAAAAAGGAGCTACCATCCTTAGTAGAACAGTCTTGGTAACAACACAGTGTTGTTTAGCATTACTTGCGCAGAAAAGAAAGTACAGAATAACCTTGTTGCCCCTTGAACCCTAAAACTCTGGCTTCTATCTGAAAATCAAAAGTAGACTCCTGTAAAGCTGGGAAGAGTGGCAAGTGCTTACAGCTCCAACTATTTGGGAGGCTGAGGCAGGAATGTCACTTGAGTCCAGGAGTTTGAAGCCAACCTTGGACACATATCAAGACCTGGTACTATGGTTTGGGTCTGGAATATCCCCCAAAAGCCTCATGTATTTGGATGTGGAACTGTGTGTTACTGGAAGGTAGGGTCTGGCTGGAAGGGGCAGATGCTTGGGGTTTGACCTGGAAATTGGGAATCTGCCCAGTACAGAGCTTTGAGTTGTTTGTTATTGATTTGAGTGCCAGAAGGAGAGGAAAAGGCACCCACCCTGGGTGTACCCCCCCTCCACCCCCGCTGGTAGCTTGAACCAAGTAGAGCAAGGAAGAAGAAACATTGTTACAGCTTCTTCCTGGGAAAGCTCTGGCCTCACCTGAGTCTCCAGGCTCACTTTGCTCTTGCTTTCCTTCAACTTGGTTTCTCTCCCCAGTGTTGTAAGCAGCTCCCCAGCCTCTGCTGTGCGGTTCCACTGTTGGGCTGCTGCCTCTGAGTGGATTGTGTGAGGCCTTTTGAGACTGTGAGCTAAAATAATCTTTCCTCCCTTAAGTTTTGGGTATCAAGTGTTTTGTCACAACAACAAATAAGTAACTAAGACATCTAGTCTCTTAAACAAGGATCTTCCCTCCGGTTAGGTATTAAGCTGCACAAAAGGAGGAGAAAGGCAGACGAACAAACAAAACAGCATTTGCACTTACAGCTGTTCTTATCGCTAGCATCCCCTCCTGAGCTCTGCCTCCTGTTGGGTTAGATTCTTGCAGGAGAACTGCATGTGCACGGCATCTGGGTTGCGTGCTCCTTACGGAATCTAATCTGAAGTGCAGCTGAGGTAGTGATGCTAGCACTCAAGAGCAGATGCAAGGACAGATGAACGTGAGCAGAGAGGGACAGGCTTGACTGCACAGCCCTTCGCTGCCCCCAGATGATCCCATGTGTCTAGTGTAGGACAACAAACTTGCGGCTTCCAGTGATTCTGCATTATGGTGAGATGTATAATTATTCCATTATAAAACTATTTCATTGTACAATACAATTCCATTATACAATAATTATTCCAATTATTACAAAGTAATAACAATAGAAATAAAGTACACAATAAACGTAATGTACTTGAATCATCCTGAAAGCATGCCACCCCCACCCAGTCTGTGGAAAAAGTGTATTCCATGAAACTAGGCCCTGATGTCAACGAAGTTAGGGACTGCTGTTTTAAAAGAAGAAGGAAATGAATGAGAAAAAGCAAAGAAGGGGAAGAAGATGAGGAAAGGAAGGAAGGGAGGGAGGGAGGGAGGGAGGAAGGAAGGAAGGAAGGAAGGAAGGAAGGAAGGAAGGAAGGGAGGGAGGGAGGGAGGGAGGGAGGAAAGAGACTTCTTTTCTGGTTCCTAGATTGTAGTTTCCAGGTACCACTGTTTTCTAAAAGGACAAGGCTATTTGGAGAAAGGATTCCAGATCAGGAGCAAGAAATATGAAAAATGAGCCTGAAGCATCTTGTACCAAATCGCCAGGAAGTTATCAAAGATGACCAGGGTCCTACCAAAAGACTCCAGACCAAAAAAAAGAGGCTTCTACTGACCAAAGACAGGTCACTTTCAGCATCAACAGAGACCATAAGGGCAGTGCATTGAAATACAGAAAATATATTCCAATCACCCAAAATGATTAAATCTATACATTTATAATGAGAGAGGGAAAAAAGGTGAAAAACAATAAACACAATAATGCATTGGTCACCTTTGAAGGATGCAGGAGAACTAATTCATTGTTCTTAAAACTGATAAAGAAAGAAACACTTATTTGTTTCATCTATCATATATAAACTATAGCTCAGAATAACCACATAGTAGATGAAGCTAAGTATCTTTTAATGGATGTATTCCAGCTCATAAATGTAGAAGGAAAGAGTACTTTCGTGTTTTAACTTTGACAAAATCGTGACAATGGCCACCACTGGCTGCTAACATCGTAGGCAGAGGCAACTAGACATTATGGGTCTAGAGAGAAGTACAACATACTAGCTAGGGTGCAGCATCCTTGCCAAAAAGTCACCCTGGAATCTGGCTGAACTTCTAGATCTAAGCACCAATTTGTAATTTAATATATTAACACCACAGAAATGCAGTTATCAAATCCAGACTGTGGGAAGCCATATGGAACAACCAACCAGTTTCTCCAACAAATGCACTATGAACAGATTTAAAAAGGCAGAGGGGAAGTTAACAATTAAGAGATTTATGGAACACATCAACCAATTGTAAGGCATGATTATTTTAGTATTACTCTGAACAGGTAAAAAAGTTAGGAGACAAGGAATATTTGAACACTGGCAAGACATTTGATGACATTAGGATTTACTGTTAATTTTAAAGATATGATCAGGCAAAGTGAGGAGTTCAGTGATTACAGCACTTGCCTGGGCCCTGGGTTCAATTTCCCAGAAACACATAATATCTAGGCATGGTAGCACATGCCTGTAATTCCATTACTTGGGAGGGTGAGGCAGGAAGATTGCCTTGCATTCTAAGCCAACCTGGGCTACATAGTAAGTTCAGAACCAGCCTGAACTACAGAGTAAGACTAATTTTCAGGGAAAAAAAATATGACAAGGTATTGTATCTATTTTAAATGGAATTAGTTACTTTTAGAGACATGAAATGAAAAACTGTAGGGGAAATCTTAAAATGCCAAGATTTGCTTCACAAAATCTGGAGGGGCAAAAGTAGATGAAACAAACTGGCCACGACAGTGATCAAAGCTGCGTGGTGGATATGTGGGGAGTCATTATGCAACTCTTCTTTTGTGAGTCCTTGAAAGTTTCCACAATAAAGTGGTTTTCAGTAAGGCAGCTCAGTCCTGTTGATCTTGACCGGACCTAAAACGATGATCCTGTGCAAGTAATTTCCTCTCTCTGGGTATCATCTGCTCACGGTTGGTTATACTTAAAAAGGAAGAGGCTCTGATGGTTGGGATAAGCACAACTGCCCATCCATCTTCAGGGTTTGTTGTCAAAGGTGATTTCAAATCTACTCTGATTTTCATTTATCTGGTCTTGGGGGAGTTTGTGAAGATTAATTTGTCATCCAATGACATTCTGCTTTACTTTTATTTTAGAGCACAATTTGCTAGGCATGGAGAATGGAAGATATAGATGCAAGTGATGTTTTTGACAAGATCTGAGGACTTTCTGACATTAATGGGTAGTTATAGTGAAGTGCCAAGGAGGGAAAGATCCCTGGAGAGTATTCCCAGAGGAAGGTGCCTACGAAAGGAGTGGGTAGGGTTAGGTTGGGAGAGTGAAGACTGCGTTGATAAGCTTGCTGCTTCACATTTCCTCTGATAGCATCCTTGATGTATTTTATAAAATTTAGCTGTCATGGTGATGAGAAGGGACTGAAACAAGATGAAGGAAGACTGAGAAAGATGTTGCAGTATGAATAAAATTGTAACATCCAATAAAATATTTTGAGTATTATTTTTCATTTGAGCAAGGTGACACATCTACTTCCATAGTGATAGCAGTTGTTACGAAGATGAGGCTTCCTAGAAATGTGCAAGTCCAACATGCTCCTGACCATCTTTGTTACCTTTGTGTATCAGTAAGGTATACCTTTAGCTTCAAGTATAGAAGCCACTGAATAACCAGCTTGTTAAGATTTGAATTCGGAATATCCCCCCCCCCCCAAAGCCTCATGAATTTGGAGTTGTGGGGTACCTATGGAACCATGTGCTGCTAAGGGGGGTGCAAAAGAGGTGGATCACTAGGTCTTGACCCAGAAGGGGTGGAACACCGGGGCTTGGCGCAGAAGAGGCAGATTACTAGGACAAGACCTGGAAGGGTATGTGTTAGCTTCGCCCCTCCTCCCTCACTTGACTTCCTGTCCATCCTGCTGTGAAGACCTTTTGTCTGGCTACAACTCTGCCATATACTTCTGCCATTCCCAGTTGCCCACGAATAGACTGAGACTTTTTGAAACTGTGAGTCTTCCCTCCTGTAAGATGTGGATTTTGAGTATTTTGTTTCTGCAGTAAGACAGTAACTAAGACATGGCTTAAAAATAAAGCTGCTTTTGCCTTCTTCTCCTTTTTCTTCTTCTTGGTGTTGTGGATTGAACCCACAGTGTCAGATCTCTACCACTGAGCTATAATCCTAACTTCTTTCCTAATGACATAGGAATACTGACAGAGAAGCAGGAGCCCACTGTTTCTATGATTTTGGGTTAGTGTTCCTGATATTTTAATTATTTTATTTTATTCATAGTCATAAGATGGTTATACCAGCTGTAGGCATCACAGTCTTACACCATATTCAGAAGCAATGAACAGAAGTTAGCTTTCAGGCTCTCTTGTCTTACTAGGAAGAAGAGGCTTTTCCCAAAAGTCCATTAGCAGACTTCCTTTGTATCTCATTGGGTAAGACTGGATCGAATAGTCAATCTACTCATAGTTCAGGCTGAAAAAACATTAGCTTTCCAAGAATATGGGCAGGGAGAAGGGAACTGAGAAAGTCACTGGATCAGGCAGTCCATTAATATGCAACTTCCAAATCTTCTTGCATCTGTGCAGTGCTTCCGGTATGACTCACTTTTTTTCTTTTAGGTGGGGTTAGGGCTCTATGCTTGATAATATATGACAAATTATATCATTACATGACCATTTCCACCCAAGAGGCTACTCTGTCTGCTGGGTGGCTCTTGAGTTGGGCACTGCTGTTTGTTTCACCTGTCTGCCTTAGGATTGAGTCTCAGAAAATGTTGGCTTTCCATCAGTAAGATAATCAGTATCTAGTTACAAAGTACGTACCCTCCCTGCATCCTCACCCTGTCCACTTGCCAAGCTCTATGGGGATGCAGTCATGTAAGCAGCCAATACTGGCCTCAGGGAGAACATGGCAGATATCTAGGAAATGTGAACTGACAGCATAGGACCACAACAGAAGTCTGGTTGCACAAGACTGATTATAATTGTGAGCCTCACATGGGAGAGAAAGACATTAAAAGTTCCCTCCTCTGGGAGCAAAGACAAGTAGAGAAGATGCTCTAAAGAAGATGGATGCGGGCCTTGGATGTATGAAAAATCAGAGGCCCAGAAGAGTGAGTTTAGGGCCATGTGACTTTATGTAGGAATCTATAAACCTCATAGCACTTACCTTAACTTATTTAATCTAATCTCCACACTACCCATACCAGGTGTTATTGTTCCTTTACTTAGCAAAGGTCCAAGGCTCAAAATGGCAAAATAATTTACCTAAGGTTTTTTAGTTAGCCATGATTGGTAGCCACAATTCAATTCACATTTGCCCCTTTATTTCCTCCTATTCCTCTTCGTTTGATTATTTCAGGCTCTACTTCTGGCTAAAGATCATATGACTCAATTCTCACCAATCACTGAATCCTTATACCCCTAATTCTGATTAGCCCAGATATGGTCACATGACTCAAGTTAATTGCCTAAGGAAATCAAGATGGACTAAGAGAGAGGCATAGAGGAATTTCAGAGAACAATGAATTCAGATTCTTGGTCCTGAAGCCCAGATCTTGTAGTTCTTCCGTTAGTCATGGGGAGCTTCTTTAACTTTTTTCACAACTAGGGAAATCAGTATATATTTTTTTAAAAATACCTTTATCAAAATAAAATTCACACAGCACACAGTTCGCCCACCCAATTTAAAAAGCACAATTTAGTGGTTTCTAATGTATTCATAGAGTTGCTCAACAATTACCACGTAAGCTTGAGAACATTTCCCCCCTCATTTTATTGATATGTATATATGTAATCCATAACGTTTCCATTGACCTTGAGTATTTTGTGCATATACATATCACGGCAAAATTACAAATCATTCCCCGTTCTCTTTTGACCCTTCTACCTCCTCTCTCTCCACATTAGTTCCCATGATTACCCCGTTTAGTTTTATGAAATGACTTGTGACCTGGGTTTCTCATATTAGAGAAACCATTCGATATTTAACCTTTTCCTGACTCACTTCACTGAGCATGATGGTCTCAAGTTGCATCCATTTACCTACAAAAGCAAACCTATCTGTCTTTATAGACAATTAGTAGTCCATTGTGTACAAATACCACAATTTGTGCATCCAATGGTCTATTGATGGGTATTTTGGTGTCTCCCACATTTTAGCTATTGTTAGTTGTGCTGCTATGAACATGGGTATACATGTATCTCAGTTATGTATTGTTTTTAACTCTTTTGGGAAAATTCCCAGAAGAGGTATTGTAGTATTGAAGGGGATATTTATTTCCAGTATTTTGAGAAGCTTGCATACTGCTTTCCTTAGTGGTTTTACCAGTTTACATTCCCACCAGCAGTGTAAGAGAGGTTTTTTTTCCCCCCACAGCATCCCCAGCACTGATTGCAATATAAGCTCTTGATATATGCCATGCTCCGTGGGGTTAGATGATATCTTAGTGATGTTTTGATTTGCATTTCCCTGATGGCTAAGGATGTTGAACATCTTTTCATGTATTTATTGGCCATTTGAACTTCTTCATTTGAGAACTGCCTATTCATTTGCTTTGCCCATTTTAAACCAGATCTTTGATTTTGAGGGGCTTACTTTTGATTTGGAGGGGTCTTCAGTTCCTTATATATTCTAGTTATGAGCCTCCTATTTGAAGTATAGGTGGTGAACATATTTTTTTATTCTCTCGGTGATCTCTTTCCTCTGTTGAAATTTCATTTACCACATGGAAACTTTTAAATTTGAAGTAGTCCCATTTGTTAATTCTGGGGGCTATTTCTTTTGCTTTTGGTATCTTGTTAAAAAAAAATCCTTGTCTATACCTGTATCTTTTAGATTTTTGTCGAATTTTTCTTCCAAAAGGTTCAGTATTTCAGTTTTAACATCTGGGTCTTTGATCCACTTTGATTTCATTTTGGTGCACGGTGACAGGTGTACGTCTACATTCATTCTTCTTCATGTGGCTGTCCAATTTTCCCAGCATCATTTGTTGAAGAGACTATCCTTTTTCCAGTGTATGCATTTGGCTCCTTTCTCAAAGATCAGATAGCTGAACATTATTTGAGTTTGTCTCTGCATCCTCAGTTCTGTCCCGCTGATCATCCTGCCTGTTTTTGTGCCAGCACCAAATATTTACTAACTATTGCTTTTTAGATATCTGGAATCATAATGCCTCCTGCCTTTGTCTTGTTACTAAGGATTGCTTTGGCTATTCTAGGACTCCTTTGGCTCCATATGAATTTAAGGATTGTTTTTCTATATATGTGAAAGAAGTTGTTGGTATTTTGATAAGAATTTCATTAAATCTGTATATCAGCTTGAGCAGTATAGTCATTTTGACTATATTTCTGCCTATTCAAGAACATGGCATGTCTTTCTACTTTCTGATGACATCTTCAACTTCTTTCTTCAGTGTAATATAATTTTATTTACATAGGTCCTTCACTTTCTCGGTTAGGTTTAATCCTAGGTGTTTAATTTTTTGCTGGGCTACTGAGAATGGAATTATTATTCTGAGCTCTTTCTCAGTAGGTTCATTATTAGTGTAGAGGAATGCAATTGATTTTTTAGTACTGATTTTTGTAGCCTACAATTAGGCTGAATTTATTATTTCCAAGAGTTTCATAGTAGAGTTTTTGGGGTCTTCTATGTAGATAATCATATCATCTGCAAATAATGATAGTTTGATGTCCTCCTTTCTGATGTTTATTCCCTGTATTTCACTTTCTTGCATGCTTGCTGTGGCAAGGGTTGCAAGAATAGGAGTAGTTAAAGTGGAAAACCTTGTCATATTCCAGATTTAAGGAGAAATGCTTTCAATTTCTCTCTATTTGCTATGATATTTGCAGTAGATTTGGCATATATAGCTTACTAGCTTGAGGTAAAGCCCTTCTATTCCTGTTTTCCTCCGTTTTTTTTTTTTCATAAATCGATGTTGGATTTTATCAAAGGCTTTTTTTGTGCCAATTGAGATGATCATGTGGCTTTTACTCTTGCTTTTGTTGATGTGGTGTATTATATTGATTGATTTACGTATATTCAACCAACCTTGCATCCCAGGAATGAAGCTCACTTGATCATGGTGTATGATTTTTCTGATTACTTGCTGGATTCTATATGCCAGGATCTTATTAAGAATTTTTACATCATTAAGGAGATTGGTCTATAATTTTCCTTTCTGATTAAATGTGGCTTTGGGACTAGAGAGATGATAACCTCCAGAAATGAGTTTGGTAGTGTTCCTTGTCTTTCAACTTCATGGAACAGTTTGGGTAGCATTGAAGTTAAGTCTTCCCTGAAGTAGTGAAAAACTTCTGTTGTGAATCCATCTGGTCCTGGACTTTTCTTTGTGGGTAGAGACTTTATTACTGCTTCAATTTCTGTGTGTGTAATGGGCCTATTCAAAGTTTTTATGTCTTCTTGGTTCAACTTCCGTATTTTGTATGTGTCTAGAAAGTCATCTATTTCTTCCCAGTTCTCTAATACGTTAAAATATAAGAGTTCAAGCTAGTCACTAATAATTTTCTGAATTTCCGTGGTGTCCATTGTCATTTCATCCTTTTCATTTCTAATTGCATTGATGTGTGTTTTTTCTTTCCTTATTTTGGTTAGTTTAGCTAAAGGTTTATCAATCTTGTTTATTCTTTCAAAGAACCAGTTCTTTGATTCATTGTTTTTTGTATTAATTTTTAGTTTCAATTTCATTAATTTCTGCTCTGATATTTATAATTTCTTCTACTACTTTTTGATATAGATTGTTCTTGTTTCTCTAGAACTTTGAAGTGCATCATTAGATTGCTTATTAGAGATTACTCAGTTCTTTTGATGTGTGCATTTATGGCTATGAATTTTCCTCTTAAGACCATTTTCATTGTGTCCTAATGGCTTCTAAATGGATGGGTCATCCCAGTAGGGCTTTAGGCTGAGATTCAGCACGGTACCCAAATGACCTGAGCCTGGGGCTTCCTCTAGGTGGGTCTGGCACAGCGCTGGTGGACCTAGGCCTGGGATGGCTTCCAGGGAGGTCCTAGAACATTTTTATTATACGAAAAAGAAATTCTGTTTCAGTCACTCTCTTTCGTTTCATCTCCTCAGCCTGAGGCAACCACCATTTACTTTCTATCTATGGATTTTCCTCTTTTAGGCATTTCACTTAAATGGAATAATACAGGGGGTTGGGGATTGGAGGAGTAGCACAGTGGTTAAAGCACTTGCCTCGCAAGCACAAGGCCCTGAGTTCGATTCCCCAACACCACATAAAGCTGTATGTGGTGGCACACACCTGTAATTTTAGCACTTTAGAGCCTGCAGAAAGAGATTTTCCTTGAGTCCAAAGCTAGCTTGGGCTACAGAGTGAGACATTGTCTCTAAAAATAAATAAATAAATGGAATTGTACAATATACAGTCCTTTCTGACTGGCTTCTTTCACTTAGCATGTTTTCAAAGTTCATCCATGTTGTACAAAATGTCTTTTGCTGGGATTGGCTGTGGTTGGATTTCTAGCACTTGTTAAAAAGTGTACCCAGAATTTGAAGCTTCCTTCTATTTATACATGGTGAGGCCAAATCATGGAGGGCTTTGAATGCAAAACCAAAAATTTGGCTTTTGTGCTGCAGACCATGGAGATTACTGATCAGGACACTAAGAAACTTGGAGCAAGCTTAATGAGACTATTCTCACAGTAATATTTTGTTTCCTCCCTCTTATTTTTATTAGAATGTATATGTAATACACAATGGTTACATTAAATTTAAGAATTTTGTGCACATATATATCACAACAACTTCACATTCCCTTCCTTACCCCCTTTCTTGCCCTCTCCCTCCCTCCCTCATCCCTCAACTCCCAACATCTCACTTGACTTTATTATTTACACTCTGAGATCCTCATATTAAAGCAACCATGCAATATTTAATCTTCTGAGTCTGATTCACTTCATTAAGCATGTGTCTCAAGTTGAATCCATTTACCTACAAATGATTCATATCTATCTGTTTTTATGGCAGAGTAGCACTCCAGTGTATATACATGTACTACAATTTGAAAATCCATTGTTCTACTGATGGATATTTTGGGATGATTTAGCTATTATTATTTGTGTCGTTATAAACCTGAGTATGCATCTATCTCTTCTGTTATATGGTGTTTTTAACTTTTTAAGAAAAATATCCAGAAGACTATTAGAATAGTGAAATGGAATATTTATTTTCAATTTTTTGAGAAATCATCACTCTGCTTTCCAAGCTGGTTGTACCAGTTTATAGTCCCACTTAGTAAGGTGAATGGGTTTCCTTTTTCCCTGCACCCTCACCAGTATCTATTGATGAGCATCTGTTTTTGAGTTCCTGACATAAGTCATTCACACTGGAGTAAATGGCATCTTAGTATTGTTTTGATTTGCATTTCTCTAATGACTATTGTTGTGGTTAGGATCTGGAGTGTCCCTCAAAAGTCTCATGCATTTTAATGGAACCATGTGATGTTGGTGGATTGGGGTCTGGTGTGGAGGGGTGGATTGCAGTTAAGTTAGGATTAACGGTGTGTAGTGGCCACACCTGGATGCAGGAGGAACTGGTTACTGGGCAGAGACCTGAAAGGATACATAAGCTGCACCTGCCTTCCGGGAGGACTGGGACTAGTCTCAACTAGCCTCAGCTTGTCTTCCTGTTTGTCCGGGGAAGCTGCCTCCACCTCTCTCTACCACATACTTTGATTGTTGCTGGCCACCCCTGAATGGATTGTGACTATCTGAGACTGTGAGCTGAAATAAACCTTTCCTTTCCTAAGTTTGTGGGTGTAGGCTATTGAGTCACAGCAACGAAAAATTAACTAAGACAGCTATGGATGTTGAAGATATTTTCATGTATTTGCTAGCCATTTGTACATTTTCTCCAGAGAACAGTCTATTCATTTCAATTGCCCACTTTTAATTGGGTCTTTGATTATGAGGAGTCTATTTTATGCATTTTTGTATATTCTAGTTATTAATTTCCTGTCTGAGGCGTAGGTGGCAAAATTTTTTCCCATTCTGCTGGCTCTCTCTTCACCCTGTCAGTTGTTTTTGTTGTTGTGCAAAAGCTTTTTAATTTGATATAATCTCATTTGTTGATTCTGGGGATCACTTTATGTCAGGTGTCCCATTAAGAGAGTCTTTACCCATGCTTCTATCTTCAAGAGTTTTGCCTATTTTATCCTTCAGGAGGTTCAGTGTTTCAGTTTTAATATTTAGCTCTTTGACCCACTTTGATTTGATTTTAGTACATGGCAATAGGTGTGAGTCTAAGTCCATTCTTCTGCATGTGGATAACCAGTTTGTTAGCACCATTTATTGAAGAGGCTATCTTTTCTCCGGTGTTTGTTTTTAGCCCCTTCGTCAAAGATCAGATAGCTGAGGGTACTTGAGGTGCTGTGGATACTCTGTTCTGTTCCATTGGTGAGCCTGTTTTTGTGCCAATACCATATTTTTAAAAATCACTGTTGCTTTGTAACATAACTTTATGTCCAGAATCATAATGCTACCTGCTTTTGTCTTGTTGCTCAGGATTACTTTGACTACTCTGGGTCTCTTTTGGTTTCATACAAAGTTTAGGATCATTTTCTCAAGTTCTAGGAAAAATGTTGTTGGTACTTTGATAGAAATTGCATTGAACCTATACATCAGTTTTGGCAGTATAGCCATTCTGTCATTATTAATTCTGCCTATCCAAGAGCAGGGAATATCTTTCCATTTTCTAATGCCCCAACAGAGATATTTTGTGTATGTTTTTATCCTGGGTGTGCATATTAATATCATATACAATGCATGTACATACATATATTCTAGGGCTGAAGATTGTAGCAGCAATTCCCTAACTGGGTTCCATGAAAGGCATCTAATACCTCATGAGAGGTGTTCAAAGAAATGATAAACCCTACCTTTTATCAGGAAAATATAGTAGTGGTAAGATTCAAGAGAACCAGGCTCTAGTGGATTACCTGTGTCTAAATGAACTACTGGTTCTGTCTCACCTTATCTTATCATCCACATGTACCTCTCCATGCCTGCTAGCTGTCAGGCAAGTGAAAGTTAGTTGTAGCCTCCTTCCCTCCACTTTATTCTTCATCTCCAATGAAAATTAACCTGAAGGAAACATGAGTCTCATATGAAAAAGAACATGATGGAAATTGTCTCAATCTCAGAAACAGGAAAGTGGACATGCCTCCTGCATCTGAGTCCTGTCCTCCTATATGACCACCACAGTGCAGCAGAGTAGCGCTCTTATGGAGCCAGTCTAACCATGGAGAAGACAGTGTGGCAGCAGGAGCCAGGAAAAGGTGTAGATCAAGAAGTCTGAGGCCGTGCTCAACCCATGTGCACTGGCTATGAGTACCCTAAACCCATGGGAGAGAGCCCATGTATCCTGGCCTCATTCATCTTGTATAACCTGCCTTGATCATCTCGTCCTCAGGGATCAGCTCAATCCCTTTTGTTTCCAAATCTAGCACATTCCCACTCAGATGGGCCCCCATGTCACCTCTTTTTATGTGGCAATTCGGGACCTCTCCATGCTTGGAGACTCTGCTCCAGCCTCCTCAATGACAATATCATGGGGCAACTATTCTCTACTACTCTCTACTACCACAAGAAACTCTGTTTTGTAGCCCACCGAGTATAGACTTGGCTGTGTCTGGTGAACAATCCAGCCATGACGAGAAACTGGAAAAGGGAAAGCAATGGCAAGGTGCCTACACCCTTTTGTCCTAGTAGCTGTGGGGTAGAGAAGAATGTTGAGGAGCTGTTTTCATAGGGGCCTTGGCGGTATCTTAGGGCCCACTGACACAGTACAGCCCAGTGTCAGGCTCTCAGCTCTGACTCAGAATCCTGCCATGCACTGACACATCAGGGTCCGGTAGCTCTGAAGCTGCAGGAAGCAATGCTTTCATGCAGTGCAGTCCCAACAAGTACCCTCAGATGAGATGCAGGAGACCCCTTCCCCCACATTCCAAATGTAGGCCACGATCCCCCATGAACAAAGTGAGTCTCCCAAAGTCTGGGGAGGTATGAAAATTTAGGTAAACATGTCCTTATTCACACTAACATGGTGCCTAGGATTTAGGTGTCTGCTTTGACACTTTAAGGGCCCCTTGTCCTCATCCAGGCCCAAACACTCTGGCCTAGGTTTGCCAAGTGCCCATATGCCTAGGACAGAAAAGAGAAGAGCAAGGCAATGATATAAACAATGACAGGGGCCAAAGTGGGATCTATGGATAGGTGTGGAGGGACCCACTAAAACGGGGGAAACAGCTTAGCCCATTGTTAACCTGAGGGGATGTGGGTTTAAGAATGACACGATTTTTTCATTTTTCTCTTAAGAAAAACAGACGTTCAGATTTTATAAGCAATCTTCTGATTTCCAGATTTAAGAGTTGGCAACCATGTGAGTTATTTTATGTGAGTATTTGCATGCTCAGCTCAACTTTCCTTCTAACTGGGCCATAGGAAGGCACGTCTCATGACAGGACCCTCTCTTCCACCCCTATTCTCTTGCCCTGGACTTTCCAGTTGAGTTTGGCCAAAGAGCCGGAAGATAAAGACTGATTATTAATTATGATTATTTTCTAAGACCAGCCTCTCCTACCCATTCACTGGGGTCATGATTTTTGACAATGGCTGTATTTTCTATGTATTGCCACAGCTCCCAGGGCAGAAAGTGTGGCCCTGCTCCCAAATTACAGTTCTTGTGGTGACCTTCGTGCCTATCATCAGGCCAAGGGATGGCAAGACTCCCTCTGTGGGGAGTCTCTAAGTCCTTTGTTCTCCTCATGTTGACCTTGTGTCCTTGTAAACAGTCTCATCTTTATGAGCTCTCCCAAGTAAGCCTTTTGAATGTGCCCTCTTTCCTGCTGGGAACCACAGTAGCAATTAATTTAATTGCAAAATAACATGGTGAGGTCCATTCACACCAGGATCTGCAGCCTGGATGCAGTCAGCCTGAAGGAGCTGGCTTGTGCCTGCTGATGTAAGCTCAGAGCATCACACCTAGGCCCACAAGCCTGCAATCAACACCGTGCTGGGGCAGTACTATGCAGTAACTCCCATGTTGAAACCCAAGAAGCAATCCCAAAAAAGGAAAACTCTTGAAATTTGACCAATCAGTTTAATCACCAATAAAATCGTGCAAATGTCAAACTATGGAGTACCAGGGGTACAAGAAGCACAAAGGTCCTGGGGGTGGGGAAAACACTATAACACTGTCACACGGAAAATGGGGCCACCTAATGTTAACAGGGGGAGGGCAACCCACTGGCAGCTCTATGACATGTTCTCAGGGGAATCTGCATCCCGTCACAAAAATGGGAACCAGCTGGCCACCTTCATTCCCGAACATAAATTCTTGTACAGACCACGTCATCAGCACCGAATGTCTGCACAGAAGAAAAGAAAAACCAATCAGTACACAGACCTATGGAAAAATGGTTAAAGCACATCACTTATAAGGCCACCTAGTGCCCTGTTAAAAAAACTTCATAATAGACATTCAATTTTCTGGGTTGTGTGCTGATACTGAGCACTAAGGGGTTTGGGAGGTTGTTCCATTTAAGCTCCCGATTGGCAGAGAGGCAACTGGGGCATAGAATTTTGTTGTATACAATTGTCCTTTGCTTCTAGAACTTGGGAAGACTGACATAAGAAATAAAAGTTGCCTGGCTTTAGTTTCAAAATTAAAAGGGAAGTAACATCACATTGGCTATTTCTGGAGTGGTTCAGTCTCCTATCAAATGACTTTGAGATTGCAAGGGGCTTGGACAGCTAAGGCCATGGGATTGGTCCTGACTAGAGGGGACCACTTTAGGAATAGAGCAGAAGTGACTTTCAAGAAGCAGCCATGTAGTTTGGAAGTTATATGTACAAATGGCCTTCCATATCCACAAGTTCCACATCTCCAAATTCAACCAACCATGGACTGAAAATACTTTCTAAAATAATAAAACTGCTTTGACTACATATATAGTTTTACCTTGTCATTATTCCCCAAACAGTACAGTTTAAACAATGATTTTATTGTATTAGGAATTATAAGTCATTTACAAGTGACTTAAAAGTATATGGGAGGATATTCCCAGGTTATATGCAAGTTTGACACCATTTAATATAAGACACTTGAGCATCTGAAGATTTTAGTATTTGCAGATTTTGGTACCAATTCCTAAATATCAAGGGTTACCATGGAACAACAAATACTCAAGTCCCCTGGGAGCTTGAAAGTCAGTTTCAGCTTCAAAAGCACAGGTTTGGTATCCTGAGCTGGCTCTGCAACCCTCAGCAAGGTAAGCCAGGACAAATCTCTTCCTCTCTTAGCTTAATAGGGAAGGGGTAGGCAGTAGGTAGTATTGAGGGAGATAAGTGTAGACTTGAATAAGATAGTTTCAAAGACTCTCTTTAGCTAAAATTCCATGTTTGTTTGCTGGAGGGTAGACAGAGGACATTTTTCTTCTGGCCCCTAAGATGATATTGTCCATAGGTGAGCTGTCTCAGTTTTTCCGAAGACTAACAATTACCCACAGGCCTGCTCTCCTGGCCTCTCACAGGCAATTAAAACAGGGAAATCAATGAGTATTTTCAAAATACAAAAACAAAGGCAAAACCCCACCAGTCAATAGACCTAACAGTGTGCATATTTGCTTCTAAATGTATATTTACCTACTAAAGTGTGCCCATCTCTCAGATTCTCAAAGTGGCCTGAGGTTCAAGAGAATCTGGAACTACTACACTAAGAATTTAATTAGCTAAGGACCCTTAGATTCCCTCTTTTTCTTTTAATTTACCTTTTTATTTCTGCAGTACCAGGGATCAAAAACCAGGGTTTTGCTAGGCAAGTGGTCTACCACTGAACTACATTCCCACATCCATTTTTCTTTTTAATTGACACATAACTATATGTATTTTGGGAGGGGGGAGATCTTCAGATTTTTTACCTCTGGAGCCCTTAGATGGTCATAAGATGCTTTCAGAGGATATTTGCAAGGCTATTATCCCAACACATGTGCTTCGTAGAAACACTTCTAGTCTTAAGTGACTATTAAGCAAATGATCATCCTAAAGATCTCCTGATCAGATTGGAACAATTTTACCTGCTTCTAGACACCCATGTTCTTTCTCTTCACTAGGATGCAGAAGATTCTATGGTTGGATGCAAGGGTGTATGTTAGAGCACAGATTTCCCAACATAAATATACTTTTCAAGTGTCTGAATCTCTTAGAATCATGCTGACTTTTCAGAACTCTTTGAACTCTATGGAGTTTCAAATATAATACCAAAGTTTAGAGATCTAACTTTTTCTCATGTAGTAACTATTCTATATATCTGACAGCTTACACTAGCAAATGGCTTCATAACTCAAGAAATTCCATTTCCAGCCACATTTTAAATGGCCTTCTCAGCCTGTAAACTATGCTTCAAAGTTCCCAAAAGAAAATCTATAGAATACTCTAGAGTGGTATTGAGTATTTGCAGTTTTCAAAGGAAGACTATGTATAGCCAGAGGCAATTTGTTGTTGGCACTGGGAAAGCTAATTTCAACTTAACTAGAATAATTTCCCTCTTGTTTTATGGAGATTAAATCTCCTGACATTTTGGATTTATTAATGATAATAACTCTTGAAACAAAAGCCCCATTTCAGATCCCAAATGCCAAGGATTAACACTCCCTTAGAGGCTTGAGTATCTGTTTGCTGAACCAAGGAATAATGCAATGGTGGAACTAAGTGGTTGGAGGATTAGGGGATATGGATGTGAGAGAACACTTCTCAAAGAATTTGGACTATGATTTTGGCTGCTTGGGCACTATAGAGGTTAACAAAATCACACTTTCTCAGAGCAATTTGATCCTACTTAACCTTCAGCTACTCTAAAGTCAACCCATTCTTTGCTCTCTGGTCCTGGTAAACCATAGGTGCCTTTTTTCCTAGATTTCCCTTCTCAGCCTCAACCCCATCAAGTATTCCTTCCCTGAAAACAACATAGGCCAAGTTGTAAATTAAGCCAGTCCTTCCTCTGTGAAAGGAGAAAAGCATGTAAGGATAAGAGGAGAGAGAGAAAAAGATCAAGAGGCCTCAATTAAACAGAGACAGCTTAATTTAGGGTCTTCTTGCAGTGCAAACATGTAATTTCAAGGCAGAGAGGGATCTCAGGGACCAAACTTCAGCTCAACCCCTCATTTTACAGCAAGGGAATGGAGCCTGGGGAGGTAAAGGCCATGTTTAGGTTACACTGGGTGACCTTCCCCACCTCATCATCTCCTATTACTGATATTTCAGGGTGACATTCACTAAGATGGGGAAGACTATCCTAGACAGAAGATGCTAACAAAATGCCTGATGGAAAATAAAGGACATAATTCCAAGTTACCCACAAAGGCTTTTTCTCTCTAGCAGGGAGGTTGCAAGGAAAGTTGTGTCAGTTCTGAAACACAAAGGGAGCCTGACAAGCTGGCCTCTCAGCTCTCCTTACTTCCTTCACATAAGAAGTGGGGTGATTAACTTATAGGAGTTTCTAACTTGGCCTGAATGGGCCAAGTTTTGTTTGGCTGAAGTTTAAAATGTTTTAGTCTGCATACTTCTAAGGTAGAGCTTGCTGTCTTCAGTTCGAAAAGCCCCATCCATTCACATCATGTTTCATTCAGACACTTCCCAAATTAGCATTATTTGCCTGGCCCCAAAGGCCACTGAGTTTATGTAGTGTGAAGGGTAACATGATCTCTATGGCTCTGAGTACTGATGTATTAAATATTTCTGAAACCTTTCCTAGCCAGCAAAATGGATAACCAGAAGAAGACCAGCGAAAAACCAAACCAAACCAAACCTTCTACAGTATGAGCCCGGGAGGCTTCCCAGAGGCCAGAAGCCCAAGCATTCTAAGTCCATTCACAGAGGAGGCTGGCTTAAAGTTTATCACCCACCACTACTGCAGAGACAGAGCAGCTTGGACAGTGGCAGGCACCAGCCTGTCTTAGCCCCTCTTCTGCCTTCTTAGCTACTCCTGCCTCCTGCCAAACATTTAATAGTGATTTCCTCTGACCTAAGCTGTCATCTCAGGATTTCTGCTCACATTTTAACCCAGAGCAAATGTCTTTCTCTAAATGGGTGTGCAAGGATGACATGTTTATGTGGCCTATCATAGGATCATCTGGGAGAACTCTGGAATTATTTCAAGGTCAGAGAGCCCTCACCAGAATGAGCTCGTCGTTGGCCAGCTCACGGGTCCAGTAGGTTTTGGGGCCATCTCCCTCAAGAAGAGTTTGTGTGCAGTGGATCTTGTTCTCATTCTCCCAAGTGGCTAAACTCTGCAGGCAGGAAAACCATTAGTGACGTTAATTACAGTCTTCACATTGAGAGCAGAGACAACAATGAGTACTGGAGAGTAATTGCTGTGCAGAGAAGCAACACATGGTCCTTGTCAGCAGGGCACGGGATCTCCTTTGCCGAGCAGTATAAAATCCAAATTCAGAGTGTGCTGGTCATGGATTTTATGGGGTTAAATATACCTTGTATGACACACAGACACGCAGACACACATGGACACACACACACGCACTCTCACAGAAGCAGCAAAGCCTTAAGCATGCTTTATTGTCTCTAGAAATAAAATTCAGAGCACACAATGAATGATTCATTTATATCAAAATGGACTCCCTTCTCAAGCAGTCTGGATTTTAAAAGCAAGAACCTTCATTTCAGAACCACAAAATGAAGACACCATTTTGTAACCACATCTGTGGCCGCCAGATCAAAAGGGCGATACCCCTTGTGGATTTTGGGATAGCGCCTTCCTAATCAGATGTAGCACGGAGCCTGCTCTGATTGTCCTGGTTCTTTCTGGTTCTGAAGATAAAAACGCTTCCACTTTCCAGGTTATGTCCTTCTAGAAAAAATATAAAAAATCAAACTGACTGAAGGGTCTTCATGTTGTTGGAGTTGGGAGTCAAAAGGAGAGATTCCCTGTAGTTTTCCCCAGTGCCTGCACAAAACGAGTGAACAGCTGGGCTGGGCAGTACCGCACGTGCACTTAATCACTTTCTAACTAACACATGGGACACATTCATTAGGCAAGTGGGGCTGGGGTAGAAGGAGCTGGGGAATAAATACAGCTCCATTCTCCAGCCTTTGTTTTGTTTTGTTGTTGTTGTCATCTGGTTTTGCTTTTTAAATAAGAATTATCCTCCCTGTCAGCCCACTATTGGATATCCCCAAATTGATTCCCTGTCTATTTCCAAGCCTTCTCCCTTGGTCTCTTGGCCCTCAACCCTAAAACCTTGTCTTCCTCCTTTGTTTTTGCAAACAATGTGACTTGGACCTCAGATCCTGCCAGCTCCAAGCTTGGACATCATTTTTAGACTATGTCAGTTCTGAGGGCCAAAGATTGCTTTGTGAGTTGGCTTGCTCCTGGGGGCAGGGGGAAGGCTGTGTTGCTCCCCCACCTGCACTGGAGCCAGGTGACAGGTTCAGCAAAAATGAAAGAAAAAATTTCCTACTCTTCAGAAAGTTATTTTTTTTTTCATTTTTAAAACATTAGAGAAAGGCAGGGAGATATTCTGTCACTTAAAATAAGCGGTAGCAACAGAGATTACTTTTCCATCTGCTTAACCAAATACAATTTTGCCCATGAAAAAAAAAAGGAATGTATAATCCTTTGCTTCAGTCTACTCACTCATCCATGGGGCTGGTGTTTGGAGAAAAACAAAAAACCAACCAAAGAAACAACTTCTTTTCCTTGAGAACGTAGGGTACTTAGACCATTTTCCTAGCCAGAACCTGCGCTGCTTTGGGGAAGATTTTTGCCTTCCGGGAGGGAAGGGTGGTGGCCCATGGAGACTGCTGAAACTGGATCCAGATCGGTCCAGGCAGTCCAGCAACCCAGGAGGCCGGACCGGAGAGCTGCTGCTCCACTTGCGACAGAAAACTTGGCAGCAGCACGGCCCAGGAACCAGGTAGCCCCTCCACTCCACTGGCGGCAAGGACGCCGCAAACCTCTGCAAAAGCCCCAGCTGGGAACGCTGGGCAATTCGAAGCCGGCTCTTTAAGCACAGCCACAGCGCCTCTGGAGCCGTTTAGGAATGAGGCTGAATTGAAATGGGGGTAGCACTTTGTCCCGAGTCCTGGACACCCAGGTGGCACAGACCCTTTCCGCAAACTGCCTGTGATGCACCCTGCAACGAAAGCGCGCCACAGGCTTCAAGGGAGGCATGGTTCTGCGGCTGCAGCAGGCCAAGCACTGGGAGCGCGGGTCCCGGAACGCAAAAGGGGTTCTGGGGTCTCACCCTGCACTTGCGCCCGTCCACTGTCTCCTCCTCAAAGCCTTCCCCGACTTTGAAGTTGATCTCAGTGGTGCGCACGGTGGTGGACGTCTTGATGTAGAACTGATCCCCGTCCTGGCGGATTTCCACGTGAGGCTTTGAAGCAGCCGCCACGGCCACCTTCCTCAGCATGGCGTTCACACCTGCGCAAGAACGGGCGTGCCACTAGCTGTGTCTCAGGGACTGGCCTGGGCCCGTCGTATCCGGACCCGTGTGGCATTTCCCAAACGCTCTGTCTTTAGACCGGGACCTTAGAGTGGACCCCTTCCCCTCCCGGTCCTCACCCTGCTTTCCGAGAGGAGAACCGGAGACTTAGAGTGGAAATGTGGCTTTTCCCGCGAGTTATCCTACGAAGGTGGCGGAGCCTGGTCTCGAATTGAGTCCCCAAACTTAAAGTTCTCGACCCTCCCTCTAACCCTTCCTCGCTATGATTTAGCACAAGATGAACGCGGAACCGTCCGGGAAGGCGCCAAACATCCTGCACATCTTTGCTGAGCGGGTAGGTCCGGGCCCCACTCGCCGCCGCTGGGAGACGGCTGTGCTCAGAGCCAGGGCTGCGCTACGTTCCACGGCCTCCTTTCTGTACGGGGCTCCCCACAGTCCACCCCGTCCCAGCTCTTGTCCCCGTCGAGGCGTGCCCTCCGCACCAGCTTACCGAGTGCCTTGAGCAGCTCGTCGAAATTCTCGCTGCTGCGCATCTTCCAGGTGCCGGCGAAGTTGGGCATAGTGGCGGGGGTGGCCGCGGCGCGTGCGAAACGGCAGGCACGGACAGGACGACCGGAGCGCGGCGGGCACCCTCGGAGCGGCGCGGCGGCGACTGTCGCGGGGCGCCCAGACGCGCGCGCCTTGAGTAGCCGGGAGAGCGCCCCCCGCCCTGCGTCGCCGGGGCTCCGCCCCCCGCCCCGGCCCCGCCCCCAGCCCCCCCCACCCGAGGGAGCCCGCCCGTCGGTGCTCCCACCCCTCCCCCAGCGTGGAGGCCTCGGGCAGGGCCAGCCCCGATTGGCTTCCCAACTCGGACGGGCGGTTGCTTCCGTCCCCCCAGGCCAAATGGTGATGGGGCAAGGTTTCGGTGAAGTGACACTGTCCAGGGTCCAGGGGGGTGTGATTGTTGAAGCTGAGCAGCAGGGACTTGAATCGGGACCTCATTTTTTCTCCTCTTGTGTTTAAAAATACCCGTTCTAGAAAGGAGGTATGGGGCCCGTCAGAAATGGGAGCCACGCTTCCTGTTGTGCGGTATCACCGGGAGACGGTGATGCAGAAGCCACGCTACCCTGTGTGTTCTTCCATAGGATCCCAGCACGGCTTGAGATTCAGGGTCCTCCACGTGAGCATAGATCAGGGGGGAGTCCAGGCCACCATCTCTTTGTTAAAGGCACGGGAAAGATCCCGAGGGCGGACTGAATAAATGCCAATTGAGCCTGATTTATGGACACATGAGGCTTCGTGCTCTGGGAAGGCCGAATGATGGGAGTCTCCCTTGTCTCGTTAGCCCCAGTACGTACCACATCTAAAGTACTCCTAGTCTCCAAGGGAACACAAACACTCCACTGTGGATCTTAGACTTCATTACCACAGAACTCAAATTTTCCTTCCTCTTCCTACAATTTCACCATCTCTGCCCCTAACCCAAACTGCACAATTTAGGATTTTAGAACCTATCATCCATCCTCCTATCTCCAAGCCTCTGACCATGCTGTGCCCTCTCCCTGGATTGCCCTTTTCCTCCCCTGGTTAAGAAAATCTTGATCCTGAAAACCTTTTGTAAAAATTATTTTTCTATCTAATGTAATTATTTCTGAGAACTCACAGGATACTTCTTGTTCTTGCTGTTGTTCAAGTCTTAACTCTGCTATAAACTGAGAGGTTTTATTTTGGTTTTTGGTGGCACTGTAGATAAACTCTAGGGCTTGCGTGCCCACTGAGCTACATCTCCAGCCTTTATTTTTTCTTTTCTTTTTTTTTTTTTTTTTTGGCTTTTTTTCGTTTTTTGTTGTTTTAGGCAGGATCTAACTCTGTAGTCCTGGCTGGCCCTAAACTCGCTATGTAGCCCAGGCTAGCCTTGACTCGTAACAGTTCTACCTCAAACTCCCCATTGCTTATGTAGTGCTGAGAAATCAAACTCAGGGCTTTGCATCTGCTATGCAAATGCTTTATACACTCGCTCTAACATTTTTAAATTTTTATTTTGAGACAGAGTCTCACTAAGTTGGCAAGTTGCCCAGGCTGGGCTTGAATTTGTGACCCTCTTGCCTCAGCCTCCCAGACTGCTGGAATTACAGGTATGCACTAACTAAACTGAACTTTTCATAGACCGTAACTGAAGTTTATCTACCTGACCAGGTAAGCAAGGTGAGCCCAATGCAGTAAGTATGCATTGATTTGAGAAGGATGTGAGTATTCCATAGTCCAGAGGTAGGTGGAGATTTCCCAAGGACCAGATGATAATCTGTGCTAACTACTTGCTAAACAGGACCCTGGACTTTTGAAAATGGCTGTATTGGTCTTCTGCCCAGGTGCCACAAGAAGCTGTCTAAGAATGCAGCCACAGACAAGAGAATGGAGAGGGGTCATGACTAGCTGGAAAGGAGTGTAGGTGGGGCCATCTTTATACGCTGTGACCGGTGTAACCACACAGACACAGAAACATGCTTTTAGAAGGGACTAGAATAGCCCTGATATTGTCATCTTGAAGTATTTGAAAAAGGATCCCACATTTTCATTTTGCGGTGGCATGTACAAATTTAATACCTGATATTTGAGATGGGAGGCAGAGGATGGGGCTGCCTTAGAATCACAGAAGGTCTACTGTTTACAGTGAGAGGGGATAACAGAAGTGCCATACAGCTAATGCAGACATCCATCTTCATCCAATATACTTCAGCCAATATCCAATCTACAAGAGGTCAGTAATTTTAAGGCCAATGAGGAGAGGAGCTGGGGCAGGAAGCTGGGGGGAGGGCAGTAAATTTTGAAGCCAGTACTGTAGTTAGAAATTCAGTGAAAGCTCATACAGATAATCAGAGGTTGTGAATGAGATGTAAAAATGATTGGTAGGTCTTGCAACAAGGACACCGGGTAGACAAAGAGGGAAGGGATGAAAGGGGAATTAGTTAAGGCAAACAGAGAAAATGGGGCAGGAGCAACCTCCCACATTGATGCTGCCATGGCAGGAGGACAGTGACTAGGCACAGAGTAGGAATGGTGACAGGATCCAGGAGGAAAAAGGGCATAGCCAGGCCAGCACTAGAGTGTGAGGTGGTCTCAAGGTCCCTGTTAACCCACGATCCTGTCATTGGAAGTTCAGAGTTACACAAAATATACAGGAAGGGCCGGGCTTTTCAAAAGCCCCAAATCTCTTTGGGTGATACTTGGGTGGTAAGGCAACCCCTGAGCCAAGAGGGCAGCAAAAGCAACTCCATCATGGCGCTTCTGTAAGCTAGGCCTGAGGACACAGATTAAATCCCCTGCCAGGTAGAGGAGAATCATCCCAAAACACTCTAAGGTACCCTATCTCCCTTCTCTTCTTGTCTTTTCCGGTTTGTTCACTCTTTCTCTGAGCCAGGAACTGGGTGCAGTTCTGAGGATAGTGAAAAATCAAGAACCAGGTCCAATCTCGAGGATTCGCTGTATAACTGGGAAGAAATCTGGAAACTCTATGACATTGTATAGGCTCATAGTGCTGAGCCCAGCCTGTACTGAGCTTTAAGAATGGATGTGGAGGGCATGTGGTGGTAAAGAGATATAATCAGAAATAATGACATTTAAAAAGGCAGGAGTTATAAAACGAGTGTGTGTTTGGGGACCACATGTCTTCAAGTACAGTTAGAAGATGTAGCCTAAAGAGCATGAAGTGAGAAGTGAGACTTCAGAGGTGGGCAAAAGCCAAGGGACCAAGGACAAAGGAGCATAGTGCAGTATTCCCAAGTGGGCACAGAGAAAAGACTTAACCTTAGGTGATTTATGGATTCTGTTGCTTTTTTTTCTCTCTAGAAAAGATGCCGCTGCTGCATTGTGAAGAATGGATCGTAGTGGGAAAACACACTAGCTAGGGGACAGGAAGGCGATTGTTGTCCCAAAAGAGGCAAGCAAAGGAAAGTAGGGGATGAGTTAGAGAACAGCAGTTTTCTAAAGCCAGTCTGTGATTTGAGTTGGGCATCATAGCAGCTGGGGTTGGTGACAGTATAGAAATTCAGATTCCTGGGCCCTAGCCCTGGGGATTTGGATTCAGTAAATCAAGGGTAGGTCCCAGTAATCTATGTTGGCAAGCTCTCCAGTTGATTCTCTGGGTGCATTCAAATTGCCCTACAATATTACAGGATTGGTAAGAGCAGGGAGCGGGGAGCAAGTGGCCAGAGTGACTCCCAGAATTCTGAGTTATTTTCTTGCTGGCCTCATTTGCTGCTTTGGGCAACACACTGACAGCGTGTAAATTCCATCTGGGATAGATGTTTAGGTTTCAGTAGGCAGTGAGAAATACAGAATGTCCCAGAGGTTACTATACATATCAAGTATTAAAAATATAAAATATAAAATGATATAAAATTTTGCTCAGAATTAGTCATAATATTTGAAATAAAACTAAAGGTGTAAGAAAAACTATCCAAGTACTAAATTCAATGTACAGGGTATCTCAAAAGTTGCCATACAGAGAAAAATTGACAATCTTTTGAAACGCCTTAGAGTTAAGAGAGAAGTCTGAGTTAATAAAGGGGATTTGGAATCATCTGTGTCCAGTGAGCAGTCAGTTATGAGTTCTGATGAGATGACCAGAGACAGAACGCAGAGAGAGAAGAGCAGAGGGCAAGGGTGAAACTAGGGGATCTCAGCATGTAGGAGCAGGAGGATTGCGGGAATCAAGAGGAAGTGTCCTACCAGCCGGGGGTACAGCGTGATTTAAAAGAGTGATGGGCCAACAGTAACACACCAAGGCAAGGACCATCAGACGTCCCACGGGTGAGCAGCAAAAAAAATCTGATGACTGGGGCCGAGCAGTTTAGGAGGCTAGTTCGCGTGGGCCTGAAGGTTGCCTGTAGTGGGTTAAGTTTAGAAAGAAAGAAAACTGAAATCGAAATAAGAAAATATTAATGCCACTTTTGAAAAGCGTGCAGGGGACGAAAGAGATAGACAGAAAACTGTGAGAGGACCTGACATCAAAAGACCATTTGGAGTTTTGTTTGTATTTTGGAAGGCAGCTGTGCTCATTCTATACTACCAACACATTGTTTTCATTTTGGATAAAAAGGAGTTGGACATATTTATGGCTGAAGGCAAAGAATAAAGGAAATGTGGGAGAATCAGAAGAAATGGCAGATGGATACAGCTGGGGCAGGTGAAGATGAGGAGACCCAGAGTGCATTTGGAGATGTCTGTCTTTCAGGTAAAGGAACCAGAAATTAGGGAAGTTGTTGTCTGTGTCTTTTCCTTTTCCTTGCAGTAGGAGATGAGTCTTTTGCAAAGAATGAGGGCCAGGTTGCAAAGTGGGGCACTTGACAAAGCCTTGGAAGAATCCCTTTTGTAAACAGAAGAGGTGACTTAGGACACAGAAATGATTCTGGGCTCCAGGAAAGTTGCAGAGTAAGCTGGGGACTGGCTCTAGTTCTCAGCATAGAGTATGCTTTTCTCCAGCCTGCCTGGGACTCCAACACATAGAGGACAACATGGTAGAGTTGTGAACTGATACAGAGTGACAGAAAAACAGAGCTACTGAAAGTGGTGACAAGAAAGAGTTAAGCTAGTGGGCCAGAGGTCCTGGGCAGAAGAGGTGGGAAAGTGGAAATGTGGTATAACAGCTAGGAAGAAAATGGAGCTGGGGGTTAAAGAACCAGAGTGAGGGATGGCAGTGTGCACGGCCAAAAATCTGGAGTTTAGAATAATGAAGAAGGCATCTTTAGGATGCTAATGTACATTATGAATCTTGAAGTGAGGCATTTGGTATCAGTAAGTCATATCTGTGGACTGATGTTTTATGGAACCCACTTTTGTCAACCCCAATGAGAGATAATGGGGACTTTTAAAGATTTTTAAGGAGAAAATTGATTCGGCCAGGTTATATTTTTAGCAGATTCCTCTGGTGGTCTGTACGGAGGATGAACTGAAGGAGATTGAGAATGATAAAGGGAAACCAGTGAGATGTCTACTGCAATCATCCAGGTAAGAAAAAAAAAGGTTTAAATTTGAAGAGGCATCAGATTTGAGAACTATTTAGAAAGTAAAATTATTAGGACAGGCAGGGTGACTGATTTGATACTGGAGGGGAAAGAGATGCTAGATTTTTAGCTTGGATTTGGCATGGAATCAACTTACACAGTGTGGCAGTTTCCTGAGGAGGAGACTGAGTTCTCCCTTGAATGTTTGTTAATGCTTTAAGGTTCACAGAGACAAACAGATGGAACTGTTTAGACCATGAACATCAGTGATGCAAACAGAAGGAGCATTCTGGAAAGCGTTTAAAATGAAGGAGTTAGTTTGCTAATTTGTTTCTACAGAGAGCATCTGGTACAAGAGGGACAGGATAGAGTAACACAGAGAATTCCATTTGAATTTGGGAAGGTATAGCAGGCTTTAGAGTGGGGCTCTGATGGGATAGGGAAGGCCTGATGACAGGGGCTTGAAGTTCCAAATGGCATTCTGGTGACACATGGCCTGGGAACCTGACAATGCCTGCCTGGAAAGCTAAGGATATGGGTCAGACCTGGAGCTCTTACTGCTTAGTAGATGCAACTGGTACTGGCAGGGAGGTAAAGGTGACTTCATGGTTGAACAGCTACACACATGTCAATTAATTCTATGTCCATATGTTTCTCGCACTTTCTGTGGTAATCTCTATGTAGGATGTATGCCCTGGCTCCCATGTGCTTACATTTGGGATCACATTATTTTGGGGGGTGAAAAAGGTGATCTTTTTCAATTTCTGGGGTAGAAAGACTCTTAGACTCTTAAATCTAGAGTAGATTTATTCACTCACTTCTCATTTTTGAAGAAATATTCTGTGCTAGTCATGGGGTTCAGAGGTGAAACTGAGGAACAGAGTGAACTGACCTTCCCAAGGGCAAGAAAAAGATCAGGGACTCACAGGCTTGTGGCAGAGAGAGACACATTAAGACAAAGTTTGGTACTGTGCGGTCATGGCTATGAGTGGGGGAAAGGCACTAGGAGATATCAGAAGACGTCTTACTTTTTAGCAAGGCCAAACTTCCTAGAGAACATAACATTAAGTTTATGCAGGACTCTGCAGGATAAGGCAACCAGAGGAGAAGGAGCATCCTAGGAATAAGATGGCACAGAGGCGAAGAACAGAGTGGAGTGGTCTCTGAGGCTTCTCATGGTTCTAACAGAGGACAATATGCAGGAAATCCCTGTAGAAAGGTTTCTGCTCAAAGTAAAAGATTGCCCTTCAGCATCCAGGGATCCCAATCTGGGCCATTCCCCACCCTGCATGGATCTTCCCATTTGGCTTCGGTTGCCCAGGGGTGTGACCAATTCTTGGTGTTCCCTCTCCTGATGTTGATTTCTCAGGGCAGGAGCTCAAGCCTGGGTCCTTTCTCCAAGACCCCTTTGTTCTCTGACTGGCAGCCTTTACAGACTCCAAGTTGCCAGCTCCTCCCAGGCCACTGACCTGTATCCCTATCTGGGACATTTCTGCTGAGTTTTGCTCCTTTTGCCTGGAGTCTCGCCAGGATCCGAGCCCTCCAGGGGCCTACTGACCTGGCCCCATCCCCTTAGGCAGTCCCAATTCATGCTTGAAGAATGGAGGTCAGAGTTCAGTACCCAAAAGCTGGGGGCTCTGAAGAGGGTCCCAGTAGGGGTCTTCACGGTAGCTCTGTATAGTGGGGGTTGGGGCAACCGTGCCCTGAGCAATCTGGGAGTCAGCAAAACAGGACAAAGAAAAGCTGGATTTCTGGAGAAGAATGGTGTTTAGGCTGTGCTTTTCCTGCTTAGTGGGGTTTTTGTAGGTTAATGGAGTGGAAGGAGCACTGGACTAGGAGTCAGAGGGCAAATGGCATCAGGACTGAAGGGTCTTGGGGACCATGGGGGTACTTTAATAGAATATATACAAATAGCTGACATCTATGGAGCTCTTACTGTGTTCAGGCGTGTAGCAAGTGCTTTATTGAGTATGCATTCATTTATTCCTTATTGTTGTCCTATGAGATGGGTACCTATCTTCAGATTAGGAAACTAAGACTCAGAGTTGGCTAGGGAGCTGGAGGAATGGCACAGAGGTTAAAGCACATGTGTAGCAATTGCAAGGCCTTGGGTTTGATTGCCCAGCACCACATAAAGCCAGGCATGGTGGCACACACCTGTAATCCCAGCACTCCAAGGCCAGCCTGGGTTATATAGTGAGTTCAGGACTAGCCTGGGCTACAGAGAGAAACTCTGTCTCAGAAAAAAAAAAAAAAAAGGTTGACTAGGCCCAATAATGCCAATAATGCAGGTCTCTAATCCTAGCACTCTGGGAGTAATTAAGTTAAAATCAAGTCATCAAGATGGGCACTAATTCAGGATAACTATCCTTAGGGAAAAAAATGAAAATTTGGGCATAAACAAACTAAAACATAAGATGATGTGAAAAGACACTGGGGAAATGTGGCTGTCTCCAAGTCAAGGAGAGAGTCCTGAAGCAGATCCTTTCATGCAAGTCCTTGAAAGGAACCGCTCCCGCTGACACCTGATTTCAGACTTCTGACCTCTTAAATGCTGATACAGTAATTTTCTATTGCTTAAGCCACCAAGGTGTGGTGATTTTTTTTTTTTTTCACAGAGCTGGCTAATCAGCACACCCTGCTTGGAAAGCCAAGAGTGGGTGCCAGTTGAAGCTGTACTTCAAGCCTCCACACCCCAATAAGCTCCTTTTGCCCCTGCCTCCACCTCTGCCCTGGCCAGTGACTTGTGATGATAGAGGTGGAGACTGTCATTTCACCCTGAGTGTCTGCTCCACTATGAATCAGAGGGTCTGAGGACATCCAGAATAACCACTTTCATCAAGCCTCAGAGAGAATAGAAGAACTCAAGTTGGTCTGGCTGGTGGGCTGGCAGCAGACATCTATCTGTGGATGAGGTTTGAAGCTGGGAGAACCACAGTCAGTCCAAGGAGGGAAGGACAGAATCTGTGTAGACTAAACTAGAGGGGACTTCTTCATTGGTTGGGCCCTGTGGTCTTTGGACAGGTAGGATCAGATCATCCTGTTAGAAATGCACACCTTGACCCAGTCAATCTGAATCTGCAGTTTAGTAAACTCCCCTGGTGATCTGCATCACATTCAAATTTGAGGAGCTCTGATTCTTAAATTTGGCTGCACTTTTGATAGTTACTGGGGACGCGAAGTGACTATAAATGTCTGGGTGACTCCTCCATAGACTGTGACATAATTATTCTAGGGTGTAGATTTTGAAAAGCTTCATCAGATTTTGGACATCAGATTTTGAAAAGCTTCCCAAGTGATTGTAATGCACATTACATTTGGGAACCACTGGTATGCTGTTGATATTATACCAAATCCACTTCCCATCAGAAACTTATTAGTGAAGAGAAAAACTGAGCTTCTGGGTCCAGGTAGAACCTCCCCTTCACCTCCAATGACTCAGGCTCTCTGGGTAGGGGCCTGTATAAATGTCTTCTGACCAATGAAAAGCAGGGTTGGAACCCTGACCAAGTAAGCTGAGATTCTATTTCTAGCACTGAGGCAATTAAGTGCTGAGAGGAGCATGGAAATCGGGCTTAATACTGAAAGATGTTAAGTGACCTACCAAGACCCCAAGACTATTTTTTGTTTGAGTTGGACCTATAGGGGGTATTTGGTTCCCCCTTAGGACACTTTATTTATCAAAGTCAGTACTATAATCTGTTTCTGGGGCCTCGAAACAGCTTTGTTAAAGGGGTAATGAAAGCAGTGGGCTAATTTTGGGTCTGTACTGTGAAACCCAGGATGTGCCCAATTCTGATAAACTTCAGGAAAGACAAAAACGCTGAAGCTGAATCCAAAGCCCAGGTGGCCTTAATGATTGTAGAAGGAAAACCCAACATTCCTTCTTAGAAACCAGTAAGTGTCCAGCAGAGAAAGCACAGGAAGGATTCTGCTCCGAATTTGATAATTCTCCCCATGTTGTACTCGTAAGTCAATGGTAATTAGCTGAGACTTTCAAGACTCAAGTGTTGGACTTGAGGTTAAAGTTGCCTTCCATTTGCCTCCATCGGTGTTTCTCACTAAATAGTTGAAAGAGTAGGGAACAAGGAGAGTAAGTGAAAAAAGATGGGCTCTGGAGTTCTGGAGACCAAAGTTTGAAACTTAACTCCTCATTAATTGTTGATACGAACTTGGGCCAGACAGTAGACCTCTTTGAACCATCGTTCCATGTCTGTAAATGGGGATAATATTGATAGCCACTGACTTTATATAGTCTAGTAGGCTCATATGGAATAATATACATGAAAATACTGCTAAGGGCAGTACCTGTAGTAGACAAATATTTCTGCTCTATTAAGAGTGATACTTAATATAGTCCATGTACTAAAACTAAATACTACGAAACTAAATACTATCTACATGAATGCAAGTGTGTACGTACACATGGGTCCATAGTTTCCTATTTGAATATCACACGATATGATGTGTTTCAGAATTCTAAAATTTGCAGATTTCCAAATTTAGTATGATACCCCATAACACCTTAACATTACTACAGAGAAATATATGAACAGCCACATGAAATTGGGTAAAGAATAAACAGCTTCATGTCAGTTCTGGTCTGGTTTGGCTTCCTAACAGAAATATCTAATTTGTGAAATGTTTGGGATTTCAGAAAAGGGGTTATAAATGTGTGTCCAAAGAACTTTAATGTTCTGCATGCTTGACATTATGCTGGGTGCATCATACACATTTGTTCACATAATCCTACTTTCTTGTGAGGAGAGAAAGTGTTGTTATCTTCATGGCATCCAGCATATTCTACAGTGGACTTGTCTGCAGTCAGTTACATTAACCAGCAGAGTTGGGTTAGATAACCTACCTATTGTAGGTAGATCACCTACCTTTGCTAAGACATCACTGCCATGGAGCTGCCATCAGGGTGCCTATAGCCTTGCCATGGTCGGCTCACTCCTAGCCTTCCATGTCCCTGAGTACTTTAAACATCTAAACCAGGACTTCAGTATGTTAGCCCACTGATTCAAATGACTGCTGTTGTTCTTTCTAAACTTTGCTTGACTTTTGTTTCAATAGCTTGAGTTTTCAAATTTCTTCTTGTACTCCATAGGTGTGTGTGTGTATCAGCCTGTATGTGTTTGTTTTATTTCCACCATAGGTCTAGCTAGATATACATGATTCCCTTTTCATGTATGTTTCCTGTTTCCTGTGTATGTCTCCAAGCTGTGGCTGCATGCTCTGCATATATGTACTCTAGTGTGTCTATGTGTATCAGTCTTGTGTGTCTCCCATGTACCTCTCCTGTGTGTATCTGATTGTGCGTGTGTTCTCAGCCTGTGTGTTTGTCTTTGCAGGCTCTGGAATGATCTCTATGTATATCTGTGATCTCTTTGCTTGCAAGCCTGTGTCTAAGGGGGAGTGTGTTCTCTACAGAAGACGCAGACCCTTTCTGGATGAACCTACTTGGATCTGGCATGTGGTCAGGCTGGCCATTCTGAGCCTCAGCTACCTACCCTCTGCTCTCCACCTGCAGTTTTCAATGATGCCCCTTTCTGTATTTAGCCCCTCTGCATTCTCAGCCCCAGCCCCAGGCCAGAGCCATTGCGACAGCCTATTCATGGTCCCAGTCTATCCTCTGTGTGCTTACATCACCTCCAAACTCCTGTGTGACCTACCGTTCAACTCAGAGAGATGCATTATTGGCATACCATAGGCTCTTCCTCATTCCCCAGCTCTTCCCTCCCTGCAGTCTCCATCCTTCTTTCCCTGTCTTTACTGGTACCTCTACATCTCACTGCACCCGTCAGCTTCCCCTAAGTTCTCATCCTGAAGGCTTGCTTCCACATCACCTGTTCTATGGAGCCCGTCTCTGCCTCCTGCCTGCCAAACAGACTAGAACATTTCTGTCTCTGGTCTCCCGCAGCCCTAGATGGCTTATCACCCCTGGGAAAAGAGAGTACTCCATTCAGTAAGTCAAAGCACCAGGCTACATACCATTTAAATCTTTTTTTTTTTTTTTCCTGTGGTGCAGGCTGTTCCTGAACTCACTCTTTAACCTATGTTGGCCTTGAACTCACTCACAACAATCCTTTTGCCTCAGCCTCCCAAGTGCTGAGATTACAGACATGCTCCACTATGCCCAGCTGTCCCATTTAATTCTTACATCACCACTGAGGTAGGTGTCCTCACGGCTGCTTTTCAGATAAGGGAACCAAAGCTCAGAGAGGCTGAGGCACTGGCTCAAGTCAAACAGTAGGGAGATGGTGAGTCTGGTTCCAGAGTCCAGACTCCTTCCAATGGGCCTCCTCTTTACGCCCTTTTCTGGGAGTCTGGCTTGCAAGCGTTTTGTCAGCTAAGACTGCGTCCAATGTGTCTGTCCATCTGCAGTGCTCAGGGCAAGTGTGGGAACCTAGCAGGCACTCCATAAAGGCTTCCTGAATGAATACCTGCTCTCAAAATTGACAACCTTGGCTTTTATTAGTCTGATTTATACAAGTGCCAGGATTTTCCTGGCTGCATGCCTGGGGAATGCTTGGTTATAATTTATCAGAAAAAAATAAAAAAACTGGCAACTGTTCCAGCTTCTCTTTCACTGCAAAGGAGAAGGTAAATTGATGACCAACAGCCCTGCATGGGGAAGTGACAGCCGTGCACCAGGAGGGTGGTGAATGCCCTGGTCTCTGCTAATAGTGCACAGCTCATGACAAGGAAACCCTCTAATGTCCCCCATGTGGGCTCTGACCACGACTGCCCATCCACCTGCTGCCTTGAGGTGGCCACTGGGGCATCAGCTGCTTCTCATCGATCGCCCTGACTCAGGATGCCAAATGGTGCCTTTGAAAGTCTGTAAAGAAAGAGACATTCATTCATCCCTGATCAATCACTTTTTACCGCCCCCCGGTGAGGCACGTGTATGCGCATAATGCTGACTCTTCACGGGTTCTCAATCATCATTGCAGGATTAATGGTATTTCAGAAAGAGTAGCGCCCACCTCCTTCCCCTCATCCCAGGCCAGGAATCTCCAGGACAATGCTGCAGTGGCTGGAGAAGCCCCAAATTCCCTGCGGCCCTCCTTAATCGAGATTGACAGATGTGGGACTTGCAGGCGGTAGAAGCCCCTGGGCTAGTGCAGAAGGCTGAGCTGACTCCCCTGCGAGTGAGTGGACAAGCACAGCTGCCCCAGCCTTCCCAGATGTCCAGGGGAATCCATTCTCTTTTTCAGAACAATGAGGCAGCTGGCTAAGCCCCGAGAGCCTCACCTGAGGGGCCCTGAGCCTCAGGCCTCTATCAGGCTGTCCTCAGACCAAATGGCTCCAGCTCAGAAAGGGGTCTGGGAGTGCTGGCTTGCTTCACCCTATCCCCTCTGGGCAGCATCCTACCAGGCTCAGTGCCCCGGTTCCCCCTGGGCTGTGAATGATGAGGAGAGTTTTCCTGGCCTGTGATTGCATTAGTGCTTATAACTCAAAAATTAATCATTCTAATAAGACCTGCTGTGCTACTCACAGAGACCACTGGCTGTCCCACATTCCGGCAGCGCTGCTTCCTGCTGAGCTGCGATCATATTCTCTTCTTCACCCCTCCCCGAGGCACTGCAGGATGTCAATATTTAATTAACATTTCTCTCCTGCTTGCTGGAGTGTTGGTAAATATGATTCATGGGCCATATTGCTACCTCAGCCGAGGGCTCCCCGCCCTCCTCCACCAGCTAGCAGCCTGACCAGCAGCTCACCAGCAGAGCCAGCCACAGTCTGGCAGTTTAACCCCCTCTCACGTTCCTCTAGCGTGCACATCCAGGATCTGGCATAATTCCAGGTAGTCTTGAACCTGTGTACAGTCTACCTTCCCCTCCACAGACCCAGGCTGGAAAACAGATGCCACATTTTTGCCTTGCAAAAGGCAAGGCTTACAGGCCTGAGAATGGTTCTTTAATGTGCTTTTGAGGAGAGCCATCTTGGACAGACACTTGATTCAGCCCAATTGTTCACAGAAGCAGAAAATGACCTCAAGGGAAGGTACCACACGTCCTCATTCTCCACCTAGAAACACTCAGAAGCAAAAATGAAAACTGGAGAGTTATTGAGTACCTCCCAGTAAAGAAAAAGTATCAAACAGGGGAAAAGAACCCCCAGGTCCTCATTTAGGTTCTGCCACCAGAGTGCTTGGGGAGGTCAGTGGGCCTCAGTTTTAACACCTACATTGTGGATACGATAACACCTAATCCGTTGATCTCACAGGATATGGACATATTGGGGAAACCATAACACTTTATGCACATTTAAGAAATGGAACACAGGGCCAGAAGGGCTTAAATCTCACTATATGGAAGGAAACTGAGGCCCCAGAAGGGAAAAGAACTTGCCTAGAAGCACAGAGCTGGAACTGATGTTCAGATCTGCAACCTCTCAGCTAGGGTTTCTTTTTTCTTTTATTGTAATAAAGATTGAAAATGAACTATTTTATTTTTTTTTTTTTGGCTTGATTCTGCATTTGCCCCATGGCTGTGACTACAGGGAGTCAGGAGGGCGCTCCTCTCAGAGATAGCACAGGGCAGACATGGTTTCCTCTGGTGCTGCATCTGTGATTGTGCTCCTGTGCTATGAAAGCCACTGGGCTGTCTGGGGACTTCTTCAGTCATTGAGGCCTTCAATAGAAGACAAATCTCAGGGTGACTTGTACCTCCCCTGAGTCCCGACAGGACTGATCTTAGTCACCTGAACAAGTCCTAGGGATACTGCAGAGGACAGACCTCACCAGGTCTTCTAGCCTCCCGGTTCGTCTGCACAGTTCGTAGATTTGACTGTTGACTTCCTGCCCAAAGCTTTCCTTCACTGCCCCTGCTTCAGAACTGAATCCTCTGCCTGGTGGTAGAGGCTTTCAGATTAGATTCTCAGCATTTCCTCTTGCCCTATTCCTCTCATGGCTGCCTACTAGACACCACAAGTGTCTGTACACTCTTATTATTTTTTCTGCTCTTTCCTCTGTCAGATAGTCAAAACTCCCTTCTCAGACTTCAAAACCTGGCTCACACATTCTCAATCCAGGAAGCTTCTGTGAGAGGAGGCAGTGAGCTTCTAGGAAGTCAGGGATACAGGGTCCCCCCAAAACAGGGAACTTAGTAGGAAGACAGGATTATAGAAAAGGCAGCTGGCTATAACGAGTGATAGCCTGTATATGACCAATCCCTAAAACTTAATTAAAAGACAACAGAGAGGAACTTCCAGTCAAGGTGGCGGCTAAGTAACAGAGCTACACAGTATCTCCTTGTGACCCCACTTAAAAAGTTGAGAATTTAGTCAAAAACCACCTGTTCAATGTAGCTAGGACAGGGAGAGCACCCCAAAAATTAAAAGATGGCCAAGAGAAGATCAGAAATCCTGAAGGAACATGGGAAGCAGAGGGGGAAAAAAAACACAGCAGCCTATGAAGCTGCCCCAGGCCAGCTTCAAATGGCTGGGAGCCCCAGGTATCGACAGACAGAGTAAAGCCTGTGTGGAGCCCAGAACATCTGACAGAACTAGGAGAGGAAGGAGCGCCCCCCCAGTAGCTGACAGGAGGCCACAGGAAGGTCAGAAATCCTGAAGACATACGGGAAGTAGAGAAAAATAGCAGCCAAGTAGGCACAGCCCTGAGCTGCCAGCACTCACAGACCACAGACAAGGAAAGCCCAGAGGCCAGAGCCTCAGATTGAAGTAAGTGCTGATATGGGAGAAGTGGGAATTGTCAGCAGCTGGCAGCCCCAGCTGCCAAAAAAACGAACCTGCCGGTAGTGCACACTCCAAATGCAATGTGAGTTCCCCCTAGAAAAGGCCTCCTGGAGCCCAGATAAGAAGCAGTGCTCTGCAGCCATAACAGGCAGTGACATAAACAGGAGCCATTAAGAAAAAAAGAGCCCGGGACTGAACTGATTAGAGTAAAAGAAAGCTCAGAAGATCACACCAGGGCTTCTGGGGTCACTCGTAGGCAGTGCCTAGGAAGAAAGTGGCACAGAGAAGAAAAAGGCTGCCAACCTCTTGAAGTTTGGCTCAGTGTAGTGGGAACACCTCCAAGAGTGGAGAGGTCCTCCCTTGGGTGAGGGAAGCCAGGACAGGTGGGAGAACTTTGCCGGGGGGTGGGGGACGGTGAACAAGAAACCTCAGGGGCCACTGGATTGTTGTTAGGTCCACCCTCACTGCCTACTCCCAGCACAGAACTCAGAGGAATTGTGGCTTCCCCACCATCATAGCCATTCAAAGAAACTGTTCAGCTAGACCTTTAAAGTAAAGTATATCAGCAGCAGAAACATGGGAAGAAGCAAGGCAACAGGATACCCACAGAGATGCCTGAGACCCCAAAAATTAAAGTCATGGGCCCTGAAATAGTGAAACTCACAGGGAAGGAAGTAAAAAAAAAATAAACAAGTCAAACAGCCAGTTCAAAGAAGATATTCTCAAAGAAATGCAAGCCTTGATCAGAGGGCTTAAAGAGGAACTTATTAATCAAATAGGGGTCCTAATGGAGGCAAAGCTCATTGAGCTTATTGAAGCCACTAATAAAAACAAGGTAAATAAGGAATTGCAAAATACATTATGATAGAGAAGTGGAAATATGAAAAGAGATCTAGAAGAAATTCAGGATATAAAAAAATACATGTCAAAGCAGGGGAAGACTACTCAAATATTGTGAGGACAGAATTTCAGACCTTGTAGATAAGGTTGAAGAAACAAATGCTATAATTAGGCATGACTCCAAAATTAGAAATGAACAAAGTAGCTGAATACAACAGCTGATGGATGATTTCAATTGTTGGGGTGCTCCTCCCCAGGTGAGCAGGTGGTTTTTGACTAAATTCTCAACTTTTTAAGAGGGTTCACAAGGAGATTTTTGTAGCTCTGTTACTTACAATTCCCACTTCTCCCAGATCAAAGAGAACCAATCTCAGAATTATGGATGTGAGAGAAAGAGCCAAAGACAGCACCGAAGGGGTAAATAATTTATTCACTGACATAGTGCAAGAAAATTTCCCTAATCGAGAAAAAGAAATTAATTTTCAAGTACGAGAAGCTTATAGAATGCCAAATGACCTCAACCAACAATGAGATTCACTATGACATATCATAATCAAAATCTCAGAAATAAAACATAAAGAGAGGATATCAAAAGCAGCAAGAGAAAAAAAGGCATTATTCTACCAATGCAAACCCATTTGAATTACTGCAGACTTCTCAACACAAACTATAAAGGCCAGGAGAGCCTGGAGGAAGATCTTTCAAACTTTAAAAGACAGCAAGTGTCAACCCAGGTTTTTGTTTTATCCAGCAAAATTGTCCCTGAAAATTGAAGGAAAAGTAAAAATTTTTCATGACCAAGAATCCCTAAAGAAATTTTCATCCACTAGCCCAGCATGCAGAAAATACTTGAAGGAATCTTTGAGAGAGACAGAGAGATGAGAAGTACCAAAAAACATGATGGAAAGGAAGCATCTAAAGAGAAAGTATAACAAAAAAAAAAATAGACTAGTGTTTGAATCATTTGATTGCTATTTTTCTAAAAACAGTACCAACTGTCTCATAAAATCTGTGAATCTTTCCCCATAATTATTGTTTTTACTACTATATAAGTTTGCAAAGCATAATAGTTATATTCAACGCAGGGAATCTGTATAAAATCTTTGAAAGTATGTATGCATGAAATTAGGGATGGATAGGTAGGTAAAATGATAAACCAAATCTGGCAATTAGTGAAATGTGAGTAAATAATTTATGAAAGTTAAAAATAATTCTGAAATAACTAAGCATGTCACTCTATTGCTTTAAGTGTAGTATACTTATGTGATATATATTTTAGTTCATTTATTATAGCAATTCAATGTAGAATTAAGCTCTTTTAATGTGGTGATTCACTCATTTGGTTTTGGATGTAAGTTTATCCTAAGAAAACTGATTGATGCAATGACAACCTGAATGTCTTTTGAATGTACAAATATTTCCCTTTCAGTACTAGTACTCAGCTAAGGAATTTGAAATTTAACGTCTCTTTCTTTCTTTCCCCCATTTTCTAGCCTTATGAATTTCATTGTTATAGTTCTCTTCCTATGTAGACTGGTGGGTGAAGCCACATTAAAGAATCTCAACCAAGATATAGTAAGACACAGAAAAAAAAAAGAACTTATGGCAAATCACCCCAATAAAGGGCTAGACTAGATCCAGAGAAGAAACATCAAGATTTGGCCACTGCAGCCCATTCTAGGGGTGGGAAACTGAACTAATAAGTGGTGACTAGAGTGGTAAATTGAGTCTGACACAGAAGATTAAATATGTTAAATATCACAGGTTTCACTGATTTGGGAAACCCAGAACACAGGCATTCTATAGAACCAAATGAGTGTGATAGTGGGAGTTATGGGGGACGGGGTGGGTATTGAAGGGCCAAAAATAATGAGGGAAAGGGCTTGTAATATTGATGTGATATGTATGTGCACAAAATACTCAAATTCATTGTGAGCATTATGTATTGCATATATACATTAATAAAAATGGTGGGGGAAAAAGACAATAGAAAGATCTTTAAAGGGGAAGTAGCTGAGGGTGGCTGGAGAACTGAGCAACCAGCCTAGTAACCAACTGCTTAACATAGAATAGCCCCTTACCCTGTTAAAAACCCCTAAACAGCAAGCTACATGGGCAACCCACATTTCTGGGTCCCACTTCCGACTAGCAGAAACTTTATCCTATCTTTCTTTCCCCTTCTGTAAATTTCCCAATAAAGCCCCTTCTTCACAACCTGCCTCCCGTCTTCACAACTTATTCTTCAAGCCGATGGAGACATGAACTCGGTGCGGAGGCCTGTCTGAATCAGGGCCTGGCACCACAGCGACTAACACTTCTCTGATCCTTCAGGCCCTCACGTCTGCCCCAACCCCAGCTCCGTGCCACACCTCCATAGAGCTCATTCTAAGTATTTATATATCCGATTTCTCCCAGTCTCAGAGCAGCATGGGATAGAATCTAGCCTTACTCATCGTGTCCAGGGTCTGAGTAGGCCTGGGTGACATCAATGGGCATGAAATGAATGTGAATGAAAAAGAAGATTGCCCAGGCAAGTTCTCAAGCAGATGCCACATGTCCATGTAGCAGCTGGTCTAGAGGGTGAGCTTTTCCCTCCCTTCCCTGGCCTTTGTCTGTTCTTCTCTTCAGGGGCATTAGCGGGGTGGGGGTGGGGGCCTGGAAGACAGAATAGGTAGGATTGTAGAGAAGGAAGAGGAGGAAGCTGGAGGCATGGTGCATCTAAAGACTGATTCAGAGCCTGCTCCTGATGCAGCTTCTCAGGATTCTGTGTGGGCCCTGGTATCTGACCAGCTTAGCAGGCTCCTATTCTCCCCCACCCCTCGGGTTGGGGCAGGGCTTTATCCTTTGAACAGGTGGCGTCCTGCCTTCCCAAGGTGGACAGGAGAAAGATAAGATCCCAGGATGTTCTGTGGAAAGGCAGCTGGCTTTGTGAGGTGAGGGAGGTATTTGTGGGTGGTCCTACCTTCAACCAACTGGAAGGTTCTCGTGGGCCCAGGAGACCTCATACCTATCCTGAAGAGACCTTTACTTGTCTCTTGCCCTTTCCCTGCTGTGAAATGCTATCATTATTGTTTCTGTCTTTGTTTGCTTCTGATGCTTTTGTTCATTACCTGGCACGGGTACCCCAGAGACAGGGAGAGTTGGGCTTCAGTCATTTTTGAGGAAATAGTCACCATGGTTGAGCTGCCTGTCTTCAGGGAGACCAACCCCAGTGGTCATTAGAGCCCCAGCTCATGATGGGGGATCAGACTTCCTAACTTACTAATGAGGACCTATTTATCTTGTCCCTCACCGCTGACACACCCATTATCCCTAACAGCTGACACAAGTCTCCCAGAGGCATTACCCTTTATGGAGGATGTGAGCAAGAGTTGGTGAGTAGAGAAAGAAAAATCTGTTTGGGATTTTTTAAAAATCATTTCAATCACTTTGAAAACACACAATGCCAGGGGGTAGGTATGATGTGGAAGGCACCACTCCCCTGCTGTGTGACATCCAGCAAGTCAGTTCCCTTTTCATGAGCTTCAAACTTCTCCTTGCAATTGGAAGACAGATCTAGCTATTGATTCTTCCGAAGTTAGGTAAGACAATGCATGGAAACTGCTTCCACTTCCCACCTTCAAGACACCAGGATTATTCAACTGAAAATGACCACCTCTCTGCTGCTTATACACTGGATTTACCTTTAAAAGCAGGCCAGGCTCACCTGACTTGACTGATTCAGATCCTAGACCTCAAGTCCTGGGTATGGTCTGTGACGGGCCCTTGGAAACTGAGCCTAGATGTTGCCAATTTTCTGAAGGGGAAATGTAAGAGACCAGTAGTAATTGATGGGCTGTTTCCTCTTGCCCAGGTGCCTGTGGTTCATTTATTTGGATGAGGCTTTGTTTATTCTTGTGCAGATGTGACTTTGGGTTGATTTCTGAGTTTATGTGTCCTGGATCTCTTTTGCCAACAGTTTTCAACAGAATGGGCAAGTCTACTCGTGGGTCATTAAGTCATATGGATACAGAAGGGCTTCTCAGTCCAGTGTCTAGAATCTGAGAGTCAGAGATCCCAGGCTGACCTGGGTCTGGGCACCTAGAGGGGAATTTCCCGTCACATACGCTCTCTGCCCAGCCTGCAGGCACGCTCCCGGCAGCTCAGGCCTCTCAAGGCCACGTGAAGCCGGTGAGGAAGCCCCTCCTCAGCTGCCTTCTCTTGCTCAGCTCTGCCTTCCAGAGTCTCTGGTCTGGCCCATGGCTCCCAAACACAAATTGTCAGAGAAGAGAGATGTCAGTGGCCGTGTTATCTCTACACTGAGGTTCCTGCCTTCTGCCTACCTCCTTCCCTCACCACCCCCAACCCCCGCCCCTCAACTTTTTCTAATGCAACAAATTTGATTTCCTCCCTCCTGTTGAGCTCCTTTCAAGAGTATGTTCAGGAAAAAAAAAAATATGCTCAGGTTTGTAGTATGTCCCCTTCCCCCCCCCCCCCTTTTTTTTTAAATTCCATACTGGAGATTGAACTCAGAGCCTCATATATGCTTGGCAAGCACACTACTATTAAGCCATATCCCTACCCCTTTTAAAATTTATTTTATTTAGAGACAGATTTTTGATAAATTGTCCCAGCTGGCCTCAAAATTCCTGCCTCAGCCTCCTCAGTAACTAGAATTATAGGTTCATCCCACCACACCCACAAATATTCCTTGTTTTGAAAATATGATCATATGCTTTCAAAGTAAAAATATTTTATTGAAAAACTAGAATATGGAGCAAAGAAAATATCCATTGTTTACATGCTGATCTTTCCTTCTAGTTTCTTGCTTAGGTGATCTGATCTGGAGTGATCCCATGGGACACAATTCTTTTTTTTCCCCCATTTTATTGGTATGTATGGATGCAATACATAATGTTTACATTGATCTTGAGTATTTTGTGCATATATGTACCATGGCAAAATTACAAATCCTTCTCCTCTTTGTTTCTGACCCTCCCACTCTCCTCCCTCCCTGCCAATTTCCAGTATTCCCCTCAATTAGTTCTATTAAATAATCGTGATCTTGGATTCTCATGTTAGAGAAACCATTTAACCTTCTCATTCAGACTTCACTGAGCATGATGGTCTCAGGTTGCATCCATTGACCTACAAAAGCCTCAAACCTATTTGTCTTTATTGGTGAGTAGTATTCCATTGTGTTTAAATACTACAATTTGTGTATTCATTGATCTGTTGATGGGTATTTTGGTATCTTCCACATTGTCTCTATTGTTAGTTGTGCTGTTTTGAACATGGGTACACATGTATCTCTGTTATATATTGTTTTTAACTCTTTTGGGAAAATTCACAGAAGAGGTATTGCTGGATCGAAGAGGATATTTAGTTGCAATTTTTTTTTTTTTGTGAAACTTTCGTACTGCTTTCCTTAGTGGTTGTACTAACTTACATTCCCACCAGAAGTGCAGGAGGGTTCTTTTTTCCCCCACAGCCTCACCAACACTGATTGCTCTTTGTGTTATTAATATACACTATTTTCTCTGGAGTCAGATGGTATCTTAGGGATGTTTTGATTTGCATTTCCTTAATGGCTAAGCATGTTGAACATCTTTTTGTGCATTTATTGGCCATTTGAACTTCTTCATCCATGAACTGCCTATTTGTTTCCTTTGCCCATTTTTCAATCAGATCTTTGATTTTGAAGGGATTACTTTTCTTTAATTCCCTGTATATTCTAGTTATGAGCCTCCTATCTGGGGTATTGGTGGTGAACTTTTTATCATTCTGTTGATTCTCTTTTTCCAGTGTTGATGATTTCCTTTTCTGTGAAGAAACTTTTTATTTGACATAATCCCATTTGTTAATTTTGGGGGCTATTTCTTTTGCTTTTGGTCTCTTGTTAAGAAAGTCCTTGCCTATACCTTTATCTTTTATATATTTGCTTAATTTTTCTACCAGGAGTTTCAGTGTTAATGTCTAAGTCTTTAATCTACTTTGATTTAATTTTGGTGCATGATGACAGGTATGTGTCTAGATTCATTGTCCTTCATGTGGATGTCGAAAATTTTTTTTTTTTTTTTTTTTTTTTTAGTTTTGCAGCATAAGTAGTTTCTACTGCTGTTGTATGACAGTCACTCCCCTACCAGCTTCCAAGATTTGGTGTGCACAATTCTATCATATGGATATATGTTAACTTAGCATAGTTCCCTTCTATGAGACATCTAAGACTTCCACTCCCCCTTTTTTCAACACTATGAAAAGCATTGCAAGGAGCATCTATGTCTCTGAATGGTATTTTCCTTCTGTTTTTAGATTCTTTCTTTTAAGGAAGCATTCTAGAAGTAGGCTTGCTGGGACAGTAGAGCCACAGAGAAGCTTTTAGCAGGTGTGCTCAACATGCTCTTCCAGAGAGTAGGGCCTGAGTCATTTCATCCCTTTCTTCATTCATTGGGCTGGACCAGGCATGGAGCACACCATTCATCAGAGGAAAGATCTGGAAATGATGATCTTTAAAAGCAGAGACAGTCAAGTTGCTTAGGATGGCAGCCTAGGAAAAGAGCACTAAAGAGAGTGCCCCAGGGTCAGTTACATTTAGACTGGACTGCCTTCTAGAGGTAAGTATTGGGGAATACGTAGATGATAGCCCAAAGAGGGCCAAGCCAAGGAATTAGGACTATGCTCATGACCATCGGAGCTGTAGAAGGTTGATGAGCTGCCTATGCTCTATTCCCCCTACAATTATTATTTATTAATATATGTTTATGATATATAATAATTGCATACATCTGGGGAAATTGTTGCATATCAGATTTTAATCATTTTTATATCTCTTCCCTCTCCCACCCTCCTGACTCCCTCCATCCCCAGATGTATTCACCTCTGTTCTAGGAGGTTTGTCAATTCCAACTCAAAATAGCTTTTCAAAATTTGGGTCCTCCGTTTTACATTTCTCTTCTGTTGCTGGCCCTGCCTGATGCTATGAAATAAGATGGCTTCCTACATCCAGAGGCTAGCCTAGCCTCAGGTTTACCTCTCTACATTCTCTCTACATAATAAGCAAGAGTTCCTCTTGGCATTCCTTGCCTTAAGGAATCTGCACCTTGTCTCAAAGTCATGGGAGGTATGTTTCATTGGACCTATGTCAAATGGAGGGGACAGTAGCTGTGGGAGTTGACTATGTTGGTTCTTGTCCTGGATCTGATGGTGATTCTGGAAGTAATCGTGGACGTGTCCCTGGCTTTCTCAGTCCTTGGCCTTAGTACCATATAGTGAAGGATTTGAATTGGCCAGCCTGAGCCCTGTAAAGCTGCATTTACACAATGCAAATTGAGACCTACCTTTAAGGGAAGAAGAATTGGCATAGATCAAGGAGAAACCCTACCTCACTTGCATGGCTTTATGGTACTGTTTCCCTTTTCCCTCCTCTCAGCTGTTTCTAGCTATGCCTGTAAGATCTGTCTGCATAGATGGACACAGGCCACTTTCTACCCAATACCCAGCCCAAGCCCTGTTCCAGGCCATTCATGTCCCCAGGCAGCAGAGGCCTAGTGACAAGCTTCATTTATCTTCTCCACAGACCACAGAGACAAAGGGCCTAATGTGTGTGCAGATGGCCATGCCTCTCCATCATCCCTCACAACCAGTGGCTGATAATGTGCCTCCAATGAGTCTCCTGTGGCCACTCACTAACCAGGGGGTGACCAGGCAATGATGCATGCAAACAGGGACTTGATAATAAAGTAAGCCTCAGGGGGAGGTAGAATGAGGGGGAGGGGGTGATGATCACAACACAACTCCATGGTGAATCCCATAACTCATTTCTGACGTGGATACATTGTGATTCTCCAAGAGCACTTGCCCCTGGACACTGAGATGCCAAATTAATTGACCAGGGACTCTTGGAGGCAGGCTGTACAGAGCAGGAATCCTCATCCCCAGACACCTGACCCGGAGCCATTGCTCTGCCAGGCCAGAGCACGTTGCCCTTCTAGGCTAAGATCCTGGCCACTGCAAGGGATTCTATGTATGTCTGATCAAGGAAACTGGATTCCAGGGTAAACTGTGATATACTCCAAGCATACAGTGCACAGATGGTAGAGCTGAGGCAGGAACCCAGCCTCCCGACTACCCTGCCAAGTCCTTTAGTCCTTTCCCTGCCTCTAGAGGCCAGGCCCCTGAGCACAGCTGCCATTGAAGGCTCTGGCCAGTTGGACATGCCTAGTCTATGGAGGTGGACTAGTGTCCCTAGCCTCTGTCCTCCCACAGAACCAACCCAAGGCCTATTTTCTTCCCTTAGTGACGATAGGGAAATCCTTTTAAAATTTAGTTATAAAGCAGAGATAATGGATGGGAGACAAAAATGGAGGGAGTGCCAGCAGCCAGGAAGTCAGAGGACTCTGTGCTAGAGGAGCCCAGTGTGGGGTTGTCAACTTACATTCTCCATTCTGGCGCTGTGCTGGGCCTCAGAGCCCTCTCTTTAGACCCTGCAGCTTTCAGCAAAATCTAAGTGTCAAAACAGGAACTGACAGCACTTTCTGGGAGCTGAGCACTGGGCTAAGTGCTGTAGCATTCATATGGGATTAGTCTTCATGCAAGCTCCATATGGAAATGATGTCCATTTTACAGATGAGAAAACAAGGCTCAAAGTCACTTCTCTTAGAAGTAGCCAAGCCTAGGTTAGCACTCAGCCTCTGGCAATTCTCCTGGTTGAGAAAAATGATAAAGAGGACCAGAGAACAGGAAGAAACTGTCAGTGTACTTATATGTCCAGACACTCCAGCTCACTCTGTGAAGGATCTTTACTGATGTCTTAGCCTCCAATAGTTCTCCTCATTCTAATACCCCTTTCCCAGGGCTGAACAGGGCCCCTCAGAGTGTTTTCATCACACTGTACCCTCTTACCTCTGAAAAAATCAACTCTGAATGAAAAGGAGTGAGAACTTATATAGCTCACAAAATTTAAGCCCACTTTTTCAATAGACTAGATCATTGGCAGTCATGGTCACTTGGAAACTGTCTTAGCCTGGGTTCCCCAAAGCAGAGCCTGAGACAAAGACCCCAAGCAGGAAGCTTATTTAAGAATGCAACCCCAGAGAGCCGGAGTGAAGGACAGGAGAAAACCAAAGGAAGAAGAACAAGCCATTGTTGAGTTGGTCGCCAGTCCTGATGAGCCAAGTGTGAGCGATCTCTCAGAGCTTTATGTACCTAAGGGGCACAAAGGAAAAGACACTGGCTGCCTCATCGCTGGCCAAGGCACTGGCCTCATCACAGGCAAAAACTCTTCCCCTGATTGAATGTGGAGCAGTTCTCAGGGGTGGAGCTAGTTTACACCTTTGTGTTAGGAGAGTGGCTGGACTAAGAAATTGAAAGTCATACACAAAAAGTATCCTATATAGTACAGAACACAGTTTATTGCAAGTGACACAGGTATCACACAGCTAAGGTGGAAAAATCAGTGGAAAAAAACACTCTGGTCCACTACAACTGAAGTATGTCAGGAAGTCGAAATTGAAAGGAGGCCAGCACTAGCAACCTTACTGAACAGAAAGTTGAGAAAACTGTCTCAGAGAGGCCTAGCCAGAGGCGATGCAGGCTAAAAGCCCTCTTTTAAAACAGGCTGGCTTAATGAGGCAGTTTGGGGGATGGCCAGCTTCATGGCAGGTACAGAGCAAATGCTCAGAAGTGGGAATGAGAACTGCGACAGCGGTAACAGATCCTAATGTGAAGCTCCGAGTGTGGCTGTTAGGATACACGACCTCCAGGGTGCTTTGGGTGTTGCTGCACAGGACAGTTTCCACAGGTTCCAATTATGCTTTCAGTTTTAGCAGGAAATGCTCTCAGCTAGTGACCAGCTCCATCTCTCTGAGTCAGGACAATGGAGGTGGAGCTTTGCGATGAGGTTGTGCTATAGCCATCTTCGGCTTCTTGAATTCCCTTTGTCCTTCAAAGCACATTTGATACAGGGTCCCTGGAGCCTTCCCAGGCTTTCTGGCTTGGCGGCTTGGCACTAGCACCTGTTCTTTCTGGCAAAAGCCTCTGCATAATTGGCAGGAAGGGATTTGCAGGTTCTCTTGGAAAGCTTAAAACAGTGCATTCTCTTCCTGAAGCTTGTTTTGACCTGAACCTCCCCACCTAGCCCTCAACCCTTTGACTGTCTCTAGCTTTGTAAGAGTTCCTACGTTTTCAATGCTCTCACAGTTCCTTACTCCAGCCTTGTTGACACTGCATCTACCTCTATCCAGAAGATACTGCTCACTAGAACAGAAATGGTAGTGTCAGGGTATGCACACCTATGTGCTCTGGGTCAAAGGTAACTGCTATAGTTTGGACCTTGAGTGTCTCCTAAAAGCCTCATGTACTCGGAACTTTGGCTAGAAGAGGTAGATGTTTGGGGTTAGATCTGGAGGGATTGTACCAACTTGTGAAGTTTGGCGGTTACCAAGGGCAGAGTTGTCAGGTGTGTGTTGTTTACTTGTGGGCCAGGAAATGAGGTGCACCCACACGGTGGGGGGCGGGGGGTGTTGCAACTGGCAGCTTGAATTAAGGAAGAAAGAAGAAACATTGTTACAGGTTCTTCCTGGTAAAGCTCTAGCCTAGCCAGTCCACAGACTTCACTTTGCTCCTACTTCTCTTGGGTCTGTCTGCAGTGGGGTTAGTACCTCTCCAGCCTCTGTCTCTGCCATGGACTTGCCCTCTTGCCAGCTGACCCATGAATGGACTGTGTGTGAGAGAGATCTTCTGAAACTGAGTGAAGTAAATCTCTCCTCCCTTAAATTGTGGATGTGGGTATTTTGTTGCTGCAACAACAAAAAAAATAAGACAGTAACCCTTAGTGATGTGTCAGAACCACTCAAGTGTATTGGAACTGGCACATACCAACTTAATAGAATTGATTGCATGTACAAATCAGAATTATCACGTAGTAGCTGGAATTGCCCATGGAAACAGCAATATAATAAGTGCTATAAAGCAGGTTTAGCTTTTTTCCCTGAAGAGCCTATTGTTAAACATTTATCAGCACACCATGGGACTCTCCATTCTCTCAGCCTCTGCCATTTTGAGACTCCTGTCATCCAAGTATCCCGAGTACATTCCCCTGTGCCTTCCTCATAAGTCTCAACTACCAAACTCTCCTACCTGGTTTGCTGCAGATGATGACACGAGTTCACAGTCCACTTCATCAATTCCTGCCGCCATACTGGGCCCGCTACTCTGGCTTCTTCATCCACCTTCCTTCCCTCGGTATTTTTGAAATTGTATTTTTGCACCTTGACTTTGCTACTTCTTACATCAGTAGGTAAATAACAACAAAGTCTGTCATGTGCTGGTTTGGCCTTAGTTACGAGAGGATTTCGTGCACTGCTGGACTTGTCTGGTCCTCCCTGTGCCACCAGCACTGGGGATTGGTTTCTCCAGCAGTACTTTATCCCTTCCAACCCCATAGAGGATAAGCCCACTCCTGAATGCTGCTGTTTTGGTTAGGATCTGGAGTGTCCCCCAAAAGTCTCATGTATTTTAATGTTATGGATTGTCTATGGAACCATGTGCTGTTGGTGGATTGGGGCCTAGTCTGGAGGGGTGGATGACAGTTAAGTTAGGATTAAAGGCGTGTAAGTTAGGATTAATGGTGTGTAGTGGCCACACCTTCCACACCTGAATGCAGGAGGGACTAATCACTGGGCGGAGACCTGGAAGGATACATAAACTGCATTCTGCCTTCCTTGAGGACTAGGACTGGGTGAAGGCCGTTCCAACCAGAAAGTTGATCTCTACTGAAGAGTCCTGGTGATAGAGTTACTATGAGCTCCTTAGAGGCAGAGAGTATTTCTGATTCCTTGAAATATCCCTACCCTGACCCCAAGTAGGCCTAGCTTTGGACACTGGCAGAGAGGCTCTGGGGAGGAGACCACCACCTCTTGGCTTGCAGCTAGCTGAACCCCATCTGACCCCTTGCTGAATACTAGGAAAACCAATTCTTCAGTCACATCAGGTGTGTACAAAGGGTGACAGGCCTTTGTTACCTATCCTAGGGCTCACCCTCTCTGCTCCTACCTTCTATACAACTCCCTTAGGGATGTCACTGCTGTGACACATTTATTTACTTACTTACTTATTTGGCAGTACTAGGGATTGAGCCCAAGGTTTTTGTACTGAGCTACATCCCCAGGGCTTCTCAATTTTTTTTTCTAATTTTGAGACAGTGTCTCACTAAGTTGCTAAATTGCCCAGGCTGGACTAGAACTTGCTGTCCCTGCGTTAGCATTTCAGGGTGTTGAGATTATAGGCATGAACCACCACATGTGCCTGGGAATCCCACAGTTCTATCTCCAGATCTCCCAAAATAGGTGGGGTCCACTACATCCTCACTGCAGGCTTTGTGGGAACCCTAGGAGTTTGGCGACAATCCTCGGTGGTACCTGGCTGTCCTCCTCCTTATTTGCCTGAGAGCAGCGGTCCTCACACATTGGCTTGCACTATAATCACTTTGAAGGGCTGGTTAAACACAGATTCCCATCCTCACCCCTGGTGATTCTTGTTGGGTAAGTTTTGGATGGAGCTGAGATGTTGCGTTTTGAATAAATTCCCAGGTAAGGCTTATACTATGCAAAATACTTTGAAATCCACCTCAATTAAGGCTACAATAAGTGCCTGTGAGCTACTCATCCAGTGTCCCATAAAGACTTGCCGGTACCCATTTCTCTGTTGGCAAGCACTGGCCAAGTGGCTGTGTGTAGGTGGTGACTGCCACTCTCTGGCCAGTGGTGGTAAAGTCCCTACTTTATGTCTGCAGCTGTGGCTTGTGTTCTCCAGATTGAGGTCTGCACCCAGGAACCCTGGCTGCAGGATAGCAAGCTAGTTCCTGGAGGTTCCCTGGTTCAGTCCTCCTGGACAAGCTGGAGAAAGGACCCGTGTGTCTCTATGAATTCAGATTTCAGCCTAGATTGTTGCCTGTAGTCCTGGATCTCAGCCACTCCTTTTCTTCTTGTGACCTTCTGTTCTTCACTGTCACTCTTCAATATTGTGGAACTAGAAATGAAAAGAAGAAATAGCCATCTTTTGATGTAGCTTTAGTTTTCATCCTTACTCTGTCTTGCTGGCCAAGAAACCATATGATCCTGAAGAAGTCACTTTGCCTTCCTTAGGGCAAATTAATTTTTCTATGAAAATGAGGGTAATCCTTACCCCACCTATAGCATTAGCACCAATATTCTGTACCACTGCACTGCTCAGTCCAGGACTCAGTCCATCCATTCCCTGCAGCTCCTCTAACATTTAATCCACACCTTCCCCCACCAAAAAGATTGAATCTCCTAGATAGAATTTTTTTTCGTGATTCAAAGTTTTTTTGTTTTTGTTTTTGTTTTTTTGAGTCTGGGTCTCACTCTCACTTGGTAGTCCAGGCTGGTCCTGAACTCACGCTGCAGCCCAGGCTAGCCTTGGACTCACAGCAATCCTCCTATCTCAGCCTCCTGAGTGCTGAGCTTACAGGCATGTGACATCATGTCCTGCTTATGTGGTGCTAGGAAATGGAATAAGGGTACTTAATGCTTGACTTAGCGCTTTAATCTCCGAGCCATTCCTCCAGCCCTCAAAGTTTTTTTTTTTAATTTACATATCATTTCCTTTATCCTTGCCTTCCCTCTCACCCCTCCCCTCTCCCTCTCCACAAAGTCCATCTTCTTTCTTCCATATCTCTTACATTTTTTACAGTTTGTTTTTCTTGTATTAGAGAAACCATATGATATTTAACTCTCTGGGTCTGATTCATTTCCCTGAGCATAATGGTCTCAAGGTACATCCATTTTCCTACAAATGAGTCAAATTTGTCATTCTTAATGGCAAAGTAATACTCCATTGTATATATATACCATATCTTCTTTATCCAATCATCTGTACTTGGACATATTAGCTTCTTCCAAGGTTTGGTTATTATAAATTGTGCTGCTATAAACATGGGCATGCTTATATCACTATTGTATGATGACTTTGACTCTTTTGGGAAGATACCCATGTCCTAAGCACCAGTAAGCTAGTGAAAGAAAGAGCCCTTGTGGTGAGTTTGCCAAATGAGGTTTGATGTCTAGGAACTACCAAGTGATTTTAATCCATATTTTGATGATGGCACCTTTTATGATCACTTTGAAATTGTCTACATGGTCTGTGTATGTGAGGCTCATGTCTAGGAAATTTACATTAATTTTGCTACACATATTTTTTAGGATGAGTTCACCTGTGCCTGAGTTTTCCTAATTCTTTGAGCTTCTATATGTCTTAGTTACTATCTGTTGCTAGGATTACTGAACATTACTGAACATCCACAATTTAAGGGAAGAAAGATTTGTTTTTGCTCACAGTTTTAGAAGGTCTCAGTCCATTCATGGGTATATGACAATGGCATAAAGGGTCTGGCAGAGGACAAGTGCTCACAGCATCACAAGAGAAAAAATCAGGGACCTCCAGAAGAAGCCTGGATAGTTTATATCCTTCCAGGTCACATACCTGTAATCTAATCTACCACATGCCTGTCCTCCACTACCTGTAATCCACTCCTCCTGACCAGGCCCTGCCTCCTAATAGCACCTGAAATCTATAAATATTCCACAACATTCAAATACATGAGCCATTCGTGGGACATTCAGATTCAAATCATAACAATATGCATGAGCTGTGCATGAGCTTAGACCCACCCTACTGGCAATATTTGTGGGCCCAGTAGGTGGAAAGAGATACATCCTACATTTCTTGAGGATCTTCATTTCTTCCCCTCTTCAGACATTTCCTGCTTATGGCTACCAAAGAGCCTGCCTCACATGGGAGAGGGTATGGAGGAGAGAGGGAGGTGGTACCAGATCAAATACTGGGGAGCTGGGCCTGGTGGCACAGGCAAAACCAGAAAAAGATGGAAGGAGCTTTGAGGGGGCCAAGTGAGAAGTGGCATCCATAAAAGAGAGGGGCATCCTGCAAACATTGAAGAGGAGCCAAAACCAAGGCAACTGGTTAAACAGGAACACACATCACCCTCATTTCACTACTAACAACTGTCACTCTAGAGGACTTAAGTCGCTTCTCTTCTCTAAGTGCTGGCTAGCTATTACAAGGTCAAGGTTTGCATTTAGCTTTGGGGAATGTGTCTAAACACCAGGGTTTGCTCAGCAGTTAGGAACATGTTTTCCAGTTTGAAAGCGATTTCCATGGTCTCAGAATATCATCTGTATATTCTCTCCTAGCTTCAGCTGCCAAATGCCTTCTGATCAGGTACATTCAGAATGGTCACATGTTCTTACAAAAATATTTCTATTCTAAGAGGCACCTCTCAAGAATCTTGACAATTCATTCTTATTTTCAAAGCCAGTGACATTGAGTGATCCTCAGGGCCTGAAAGTGTGAAGGTAGAAGTATCATTTGGGCGATTTGTATAAGTGGTCTCAATTTTCTGAAATTATCATAATCATCATAGCCCTTAAATTGCTCCAAATAAACTGGGCCCTGTGCGACATGGGGGGTTGGGGCGGGAGCAAAGGAGAGATTGACGAGAGGAGGAGTAGGTAAGGCACACCCCTGAGGATCTCATTGTTTAAAACGTTGGTCGTGACCTACTAGCGTGACACTTAGGACACTAGTGGGCCTTGTCTTGCAGTATCAAAACCGACAGAACCCTTAGAAGTCAGCAGGAAATGGCCAGAAAGCGAGAGCCTGCGCTTCCGGGAGCGGGAGTGGGGGGGTGGAGACGCGGGGCGGGGCCTTTCCCTCTCCTCTCCTAGTCCAGCCTCCTTCGCGTCAGCCCCAGTGATGGGTAGTCTCTGCGCGGCCTTTGTCGCGCCGAGTTTGACGTCAGAAGTGCCGCCAGGTAGTGCTGCGGTGAGCTGGTCCTCGCGGTGGTTGGGAATGGTGGTGGTTGGAGCAGGCGAGGGCCAGGTCTGCAGGGCGGCGGAGCGACGGTGGGCCTGAGGCGGCCTGCGGGCGCTTTATTCGGAGCTGCTGAGGCCGCGGGCGGGGCAGGAGTAACTCCGCTTGTCTTCCTGCAGTGTGCGGGGCCAGGGGGAGCGGAGAGGCCGTGGTTGGTCTGCTTTTGCATCTTGGGAAGGTTCTATGCAGCTCCTGGACTAGGGCCGGTTTCTCTTAGTGGAAAGTCTTTTCCATGGTGAGAGGACTACTTTGAAGTGTTTTGGTGTTGGGCCATGATCGTAGGTAGTGAGCGCCTCATAACTGAAGAGGTACAAGCAAAGGTTGCGTTCACCTTACTTCAAGTACCAGAAGTATTGTGGGTTATTGACGGGGTCGAGTGCTTTAAGAGAGGCATGTGTGGTCTTTGGAAATACTTAAGAATGAGGAATGGATTCTGCTTGGGAAAATCGAGTAAAAGTTTCCTTAACGGTAGGTGACAAAAAAGACTTCTGGAGATTCTTACCTCTGAAACTGTCGGTCCTAAGATACTGGAGGAAAAGATGATGTATCTTGGTAGTCGGTACTGTATCTGTATGTACCTTCTAATGTCCGACCGACTTTAGGGGAATTCCCTTTCCCAAAGCGTCATTTTTTTCTTCGAGGAGAAAGTGGAACTGATAAAAATACCTACTGACTGGGGTTTTGAGGGTTCAGGGAGCTAACGTTTGTGCAGTACATAAAACAGGACGGAATTCATGGTGCGTTCTCAAGCAGGCATAATGGAATCATATCCTGTCTTAGAGAGGTCAGCGTTTTGGAAGTTGGCTTTGAGAAAGCTTCCTACTTTTATTGTTGTTTCTCTCTGTCCTCGGATGTGAGGCCCACATTGGCGGAGAAGAGAACAAGCCTTGTGTTTTAGTGGACAGAGAGCTAATGCTAAGCAGTACTTGACTGTAAATTGTTTCAGCAGAATTAGCTTGAGCTCTGTCCTGTCCTGGGCAAGACTTGTTCTCAAGTCACCAAAACAAACAAAACAAAAAATCCCTGCCCACCTGATTAAGATTTCCACCAGCAAGGATTATTTAGAAACTGTTTGCTTAATTCTTCTGTTATTCTTTGAAAACTTCTGGTAGCCTTTTCAGATTTGCGGGTTGAAGCAAGTAACCTGAACCTAGATGGCTTCATATGGTCTCTTAAGCTGTCTGTGAATGAAACTTAAGTAGCTGTGAACTTGGGTGAAAAGATTGTATGTACCCTTTTGTTCTGTAATCTTTTACTGAAATTTAGCATTTTCTTTCATTATGAATGTAGGCAGCAAACCAGTCATCACAGTGTGACTTTGTTATGAATAAATATGAGATATTTTCTTATCAGGATATTAAGTTCATCTCACTTTGAAATTATGATAATTACTAGATTTGTTGCTAGACTTTACTGTATAGTTTGTTAATAAAGAAGTAGGTTATACTGTCATAAATTTAATTTTTGTGTTTTGATAATCTGTCCTCATTAGTCATAGATTCCATATTTGTGAATTTGCCCACTTTTAAAAATTTATTTGAAACCCTAGAGACAATACTTGTAAAGCTTTGTAGTCTGGATGATGTACGAGGTGGTGAAAATTATGGGTGTCTGATGTACAGCTGTGAGCTAACATTGTGCCTTTTTGTTTCAGCTTACATACTGTAAATATACGTCCTTTTGCAGTGTATGGTGCTGTGCTTCTTGACTTCTGTTCCTTTTTGTTGATGATTTCATGTGTAAGACAGTTCCCAAACATACTGCTGTTAGTGCAAGAAGATTGTGATGAGTCTTATAGAGAAAATATGTATTAGATAAGCTTTCTTGAGGCCTGACTGCAATATTCATGAATTAGTAATGGATATTCAGTAAGGTATCTTTAAACAGAACCACATAGAAAACATGGTTATATATTGATCAATTGATAAAATAAATCATGCCCAGATGCTTTAAGGAACCTATCCTTAGGTTTCCCTAAGAAGCAGTGGTCACTATTCACTAATTTAGTGTGTGTGTAGATGCTGTAGAACATACTGTTACGAATAATGAGAATACATAGTATTTGGTTACTGTTTTTTTTTTTTTTACTTTTTTTGTGGTGCTGAGGTTTAAACCCAGGGCCTAGATCATGCTAGGCAAGTGCTATACCACTGAGATACATCTTCAGCTCCCCTTTCTAATTCTGTGTGTTTTATATGCTTGAAAACACCCAGAGAAGGAGGTTATAGGCTTTACAGGGCTGCTGGGGGTGGGGGTGGGGTCTTTTATGAAACAAAAATAATAAGAATCTAGCTAGGCACTGTGGAAGGTTGAGATAGGAAGATCACAAGTTGGAGTCCAGCCTGGGCATCTTAGTGAAATAAAATCACCAAAACAAAACAGAACAACAACAAAAATAGCAACCTAGGGATACAATTCAATGAGAAGGCTTTCAGTTCAGTTTTTACTACCAGGAAACAAAACAACCCTTAAGTAGCCTGTGAAGTTATAAATCTGTTCTTAAAGTGAGTTAGGTCTATGTTTAAACTAGCTCCTTGAAGACTTTGATGGGTTTTGGGAGTCTTGTCTCCCTCCAGCCCTGTTGTTACATATATGTAAAAACCTTACTATCTTTGGACTTCTCCATGTTTACTTGCTGAGTTGAATAACGTGTAAAATTACATAGTTTGGTCTCTAAAGAGCAGCAAGGGACAGACAGGTCATTCTGTGCAGCTAGAGTTGGGGAAAAGAATCCATCAGATGGTGGGTGGGTGCTGAGTGCCGAGGAAAAGAAGAACACACCACAAGGTAAATATTGTGAGGGGATCCCAGAGGGCTGAGCCACAGGAAGGTGTCAAACAGTGTAGCAAAGGGTTACCGTCTTGATGAAGAGAAACTTAATTGTAGGGCCCCTATCCTGATGACACCTCCTTACTGAAACCCTGGTATTGTTTCCACAGAGCTGTCTGGCCTTTAGCCCTTCATCTTGGTTAAGGAAATGACCAACCAGGTAAGGACTATGTCGAAGGAAAGAACATCAGTTTATCTCTTTGAAAAGTTAAAGCTCAGTAGGTTGTCTGGTGTGTAGTCAGAAACTTAGTATCTAATTCATGCCTTGTCCTTCAAGAGTGGGGTGATCTTGGGCACCTATTCACCACAGTATTAGTAAAATGCACAGCACTAAGAACAGGATTAGTTTATTTAGCCTTAACCAAAGTTAAGACAGGACTTGAGGAGACTTAAAAGAATTTGTTCAGAAAAACAATCAGAACAAGAAATGGAACAGGAGAAAGAAGATTAGGGACAAAAGAAAACAATATATGCACCTTGTGTGGTCTTGTACACCTGCAAAAATTCAGCTGCAGAGTGGACTTGATGTGAAAAGAAAAGGAGAACGTAATTTTTGGTCTTCTATTGAGGAAATAGTAGGAGGGGAGAGGAGAAAGTCAGTTTCCTTAAGAATTAATTTTTCCTGGTATGACTAAAAATCGTACAGGAGCAGAAATCAGAGCTTTCAGGATGGTCAGGGCAATAGCAGAGGTAGTAGCTAACACTGTAGTCATTAAATCTCCTTGGGAGGAGTGTTTTAAGGAGGGGTTGTGGTAAAGTTAAAATCTGATCATTGATTTATTATGATTTTTTTATTTTTTGTTTTTAGTATAGTATTCTCTTCAAACAAGAGCAAGGTAAGGAGCTTGCTAGTTCAAGCAAATTTATTTAATTGTATGAAAAAGTGTGTTCTTCCTTGTTTCCCTAAGGTTTTGTCATGCTGGGCTGTGGACAAAGCTCAGTAGTTAAAAGTGCTTACCTAGTGTGCACAACACCCTGGTTAGATCCCCTAGCACCATATAAAGATTAGCTGGGCACTCCAAAAGCTGAGGCAGGAGGCTTGCCTGGAGTTTAAGGCCAGCCTTGGCTACATAATGAGTATAGGAACAACCTGGAACCTGTCTCAAAAAAAGAAAGAAAAAAAAAATCTGAGTAACTGAAGAAAAACCAGAAGTCAAGTGTAAGACTGAACAACTCCAGGTTGAGATCAGCCTTCCAACCTGAGGAAGTAAGACCTCAGAACTTCGCAGTCCCAGGGTGGATGAAGAAAATGCTTTGTGCTTCAGAACTCTTAATGACGCCTCAGCTGGGAAGGTGGGCTAGTACCTGTCCCTGAACTCAAAACTTGTCTTGGGGTCTTTATACAAGCTGTTCACTTACAAAAAATGCAGGAGCTCCTACAGAGGACCTTTACCTCTTAATGTAAGTGAAGGATGAAGCAGTGAGATGAGTTTCTGTCATAGTTCCATTGTGTGTGGAAGTCTTGGGGCTCCGTGCACTGTCAGTGGTAGGAGCAGCAATAGGAAGCAGGTATAAGTCCAGTCTGGGACTGTAGCTCCCCAGTGATACAGATCTTATATCCAAAGAAGATAAGCATTTGTTCAGGGACTAGTTACTCATGTCTCGTTTCTTCATAGCCTAGATGAGGTTAGGAAAGCCTCTGGAATTTGTTAGATGCTGTATTAGTTTGGGTTCCTTTCAAAAGACAGATCTTAGCACAAAAGGATCTATTAGGAAGGCTTACAAGTCCAGTGATAGAGGTGGTCCAAGATGGCTGCTAAGTCAAGCAGTAGATCTCCCATCTGGGACTGCAGAACAGCCGGTGAGGTGAGAATCTGCGGTAGATCTCAGGTGAAGATCAGCAGCTAAAGATTGGCGACTGGAGAGCAGCAACAGACAGGAACAAGTCAAGACCGGAGCGAATTTGTGCTGACAGTCTACGGCATCCATGGACAATCATGAAGGCGCGAGGCTTCACATAGGAAGAAGCTGTAACAATTGTCCCTCTTCCTCCTCTTTATACCTTTGGAGTTCCAGTTGGCCCTCCCACATCTGGGTGGGTGTTCTTCTCTCATTGGCCAGCTCACAAATGACTCACAGTCTAATCCCAACAAGTTCTTGAGCCCCAATCTAGGGTGGTTGACAAATCCTAATCCTAATGGAGGTGTGGGTCCTAATTCCATCAGTTGACATAATCCCATCAACAGACACAGATACCTACTGAAAGCATTTAGGCATTCTGAAGTTTAAGCTAAAAGCATTCTTCCACATTAGCTAGTGTGGGTAATGAGTAGGTTGATTGGTCATGTCATTAACTACTTTGTATGAAGCTGTGCTACCCAGGTGGCAAGCCTAGCAGGCTTGGGTCAAGTGGGGATTATAAGTTAAGTCATGGTTCTGTGTGTAACTTACAGCTGTTTTACATTTAATGCCCCTATGTTTTAGAATGATGGCCCTGGTAAACTGTTGCCAGCCATTAGTAAAACCTTTATGCTCTTGTTGCATTTATATTCCCACACAAGGTCTCCACACATGAACGTGACCCATCAGATACGCAACTTGCAGACTTAGATTTAAGATGGACTTCACTTAATACAGAGATTGAGTTTGTGTACTAGTTTTTCCTCTTCTAGGCTTTGTAACTTAGGGTGAGTTATTAGGCTTCTCTAAGCCTCTTCATTCCTTGTCTATAAAGTGAAGGCAAACTTAATAGTACCTATTTCATTAGATTATTGTGATTAAACAAAGCTTGTAAAAGGACTAAGGTAATATTTGACCTCTTAAGCATAATGAAGACCTTTGTGGTAGAAGACAACTCATATTTTTAGATCTGTACTGTTTACAGTTAAACTGCCTGCTGGTTTCCATAGATCTCTAAGATGTATCTTACATCATGTGTAGGTCTTTTTGAAGAGTAGAGTTAACCACTGGTTTTATTTGTTCAGCCAGTTGATAGCTGTTCTTCCTGCTGTATGCTAGACAGTCTGCTAACAGAAATAATGTTGGATTTAGAGTCTAAATACCTGGTTTGTTCTGATTTTACCTTCCCATCTGGTAAACTTGTATTTTAGGGCAAGTGGCTTCTTCAGAACCTCTAATTGTTTCATGTGTTCCCATAATGCTAATAAAACATTTATGGGACTATGCCTTTTGAAACATTAAAGCAGATAGATAGAAATTGCTGTTACCTCAGAATTGTTGGACAGTATTTCAATTTTATTTTATCACATTAAATTACTTGCATAGAAGCTTTTTAAATGAAATACTTTCTATTCTAGCCCATGATGATGCCATTTGGTCAGTTGCCTGGGGGACAAACAAAAAGGAAAACTCAGAAACAGTGGTCACAGGATCCTTGGATGACCTAGTGAAGGTGTGGAAGTGGTGAGTACCACTTCTCTTACAGCCTTGGAAAATGAGTTCCCAGGTTGGGAAAGTATTAACATTTTTCTAGAAAAGAAAGCAACAGCAATATGATAATGTTAAAGCAGCAACTTTTTCTCTTTTGTTTTCCTGTTACTTGGTATTAAAGCCCTATTTCCTTATTAAGAACACGCGCACACACACACACACACACACACCCTAAGTTGAAGCCTAAATGCTTGGATACCTTTGGTGTTCTGTGAGTCTTCCGTTTTCTCTGATTCTGCATTTCATAGACCATGCATAATATATAGTCATGAGGACCTAGAATTTAAAATGCCAAGTACAGAGTCTTATGTGTGAAGAAATTAATTTATCTGTCCTCCATTGAAGGTGTGATGAGAGGCTGGACCTGCAGTGGAGCCTGGAGGGACATCAGCTGGGGGTGGTGTCTGTAGACATCAGCCACACCCTGCCCATTGCTGCATCTAGCTCCCTTGATGCTCATATTCGTCTCTGGGACTTGGACAATGGCAAACAGATAAAGTCTATAGATGCGGGACCTGGTAAGACTTTATATTTAGGGGAGGTAATAGAAGTTCACAGTCTCTTTTTCAAAACCTTTAGGGATGTATGTGCTTATGGTACAGAATTTTTGAGATTTGAGAGGTATGATGTGGGTGCAAGCTCTAAATTACATAGTACAGTCAGTGAGGTGGGAAGGACACTAATCAAACACATACTACTGTAGCTATGTGTGAGTATGTATACTAAGTGAGATAAGTAAAGGCTTAGATTGATTCAGGTCTAGTTTTGTTAACAAATGAATTTTGGTACTAAACATAGAAAAAATAATTGATAGTTTCCCAGCAGTCTAGGAAGCTGAGGCAGGAGGATAGCAAGTTTGAGCCCAGCCTGCGCAAACTAGTGAGATCATGTCTTAGAGAGAAAGGAAGGAGAGAGAGAGAGAGAGAGAGAGAGAGAGAGAGAAGGAAAGGAAAGGAAAGGAAAGGCAAGGCAAGGAAAGGAAAGGAAAGGAAAGGAGGAGAGAGAAAGGACTGGGGATTCAGCTCAGTGTGAAGGCTCTGGGTTCAGTCCCCAGTATCACAAACAAATACACAAAACAAGCAAGGTAGTTTTCAGACTTTTTTAGATTTCAGAATTTACAGTATAGAATTGTAGACCTGTATTTGGATGGGATAGTAGTTCTTTATTTGCCATATTCTGGACAAATCCTCTAATCACTGAGCTGTACCGCTGGTCCTATTTGCCATATTCTGAAATGACACATTCACTGCCTTATAGAAGCTTAGAGCATAGAGCATTGTGTCCTCATAGATCTGTATAGTGGTAATCTTTACTAATTATGAATTAAGTGTCTGGTTTCTAGCATGTGATAGACCTGCTGCAGATTAATTGATTTTTAAAAGTAAGTGCTATAAGTGTCCATCTGCCTTGATAAGATCATCCAGTGTGATGATACCGAACAATTTCTGTGGGCTGGATTAATGTGGAACAGGTAGCATGGCATTTCAGGATTTCTTTTAGCCTCCTGCTTGTGTAACTGTGCCTGGCACCCACAGAGCCTATATGCTTCAGGGGGTGTTGACTGCTAGAAATGCAGATGGCCTGTTGTCTTGTGAACACTTCTGGTAGGTGGATTATAGAAGAGCAGCATAGGCGGTGTAGTGACACTCTTCCTCAGTAGATTTGCCTTTTGCCAGTTACCTTCAGTGGCCACTGTACCATGCTTCCATACTAGAAAGACTGAAGATCTAGGGTTTGCAAGGAGGATAGGTAATCTGGACACAGTGCATTTTCTGTCAGAAGCAATAGTCTTAATTTCTGATTCTTACCACTGGAGCTTAAAAAAAAAAAGTACATGCCCATTTCCTGTTTTGGATCTACCAAATCACTGTTTTCAGGGTATGTGAGATATGTATTTGGACAAAGCTCCCAGTCAGACTCTGAATTCCCAAATGGTTGTATTTGCATGTGCCCTTCCCCTGCTTATGTTACTTATAGAGAGCTTGGGTCACAACCATCCTGCAAAGTCTGTTAAGTCTGTTCCCTTTTCATTGTAGGCTTCTGTCTTGGCTACTTATTTGTTGCTAGGACACAATCCCTGACATCCACAACTTAAGGGAAGAAAGATTTATTTTAGCTCATAGTTTCAGGTCTTAAACAGGTCCATTCATGGGTGTCTGGTAGTGCTGGAGGTCTAGTTGGAGAAAAACTCTTCAAAGTATGGCAGACAGAAAGCCAAGTGAAGGAAAAGGGAGTTGAAACTACAACAATGTTTCTTCTTCCCTCCTTAGTTGCATCTGCCAGTGGGCTTCTCACACCCAGGATGGTTGCCCCTCTTTTATTTCCTGGTGAGCAAATCCATAATACACACCTTGAAAGCTGTGTCCTGGGTGTTTCCTAATGTCAGCAAATTGACATAACCTCTCAGTGATGCTTGACTTTTAAAGGGAAAAACCAGGATGTGAGAACAAAGGGCCTGGCAACTAAGTGTCCTATCCTGCTGTTGCTTTCACTTGTGTTACAGCTGATCTGCTGCCTTAGTTCTCAGAGGACCCACTTCCCTAATCTGCCTATCCTGTCAGTTTCCCTAACAAAAGGAGCGCTGCATCCTTTGAACCCTGGCTCTCTATGTATCTAGCTGGCCTTCAGTGACAAGCAGTACCCTACACTGGATATTCTTCAAGTGGGGCAAGCTTGAAAAGAGATATTGAAAATAGTAAAGAGGTTGGATTTGCTTTTTTTTTGGATAAGAATTTGCACAGCACTAAACCGAAGTCATTAAACAATCAGCAGTTGTTTGCTCAAATAACAAAAGCAGGCCTTGCCATTGAGTGAAGAGCAGTGGAAATCACGTGAATATGTAACTCCTTTGGGAAGTTAGGTCTAAATGAGTGGAGAGAACGTGGACACTTAAGTTATATGTATCTTGAAAATATGCATGGAGGAGATGCACCACCAGAAAAGGAACAGAAAAAAAGAGAACAGAGAAAATCGCTGGCCCTGAAGAAAAAAGTGAAGAAGAAGAAAGCAAACCTGAAGAAAGGACCTGTATTTGGCATTTCACCAGGCTGTAACTTTCCAATAGCTGACTTTGAGGAAGAACAAAGGTGGCACTCCAGAGGGCCCTCAACATCAGGTGTTTCAGAAGCTCACTGGTCACCACAGCTACTCTTTCAGTGAGATGACAGAACTTAGTGATTGAAATAAACACTTATTCTATAAATAATTACTGAGGCACAAGGCTTAATTGAGGAGTAAAAATTGTTCCTAATATTTTGAACATAAGGATATATTTGTTAATAAAAGTTCCTTATTGTAAAAACAGCTAATAGGAGGATATAAAAATAATTTAGAAGAACCATTTTCCTAAGCTTTGAGGAACATGTTTTCTGCTGGCCATTATTTCTGTAAATAGCAGATTATAATAGTAAGAAAACCTAATCCTAAACAGGCCTGACTGTCATGTATATGACACAGGAGTAGGCAAAGGCTTGATGACAGAGATATCTCACAAACCTTTTCTGTGTCAGAGATCGATGGCCAGTGTGTCTGGGCAGGAGGAGGAAACCATAGAGCTGTCAAAATAAATGCTGCTGTCATTTAGGAACAAATATATATTAAAAGCACCTACTTACGTGATTGATTGATTAAAGTTTTTAGGGTCTTACGTTTAATTGAGAACTTTTAAAGTAAATTTTGTCTTTAAAACAAAAGTAAGGTGATTGACTTAAATGATTTTTTTATTGCTTTGGATATGTGTGTGAAAAATGTCAAGAGATTTTTATTTCAAAAACTTCCTAAGGCTAGGCATAGTGGCACATGTCTATAAGTCCCAGCACTCTGGGAAGATGAGCCAAGTCTGAGCAACTTAGTGACATAGAGAAATCCTGTCTCAAAATAAAAAAATAAAAAGGGCTGGGGTGTGGTAGAGCCCTTGGCTAGCATGAGTGGAGCTCACAGAAGGAAGCCTCACCTCCCTCAGTGGTCAGGGACTAAAAGAGAGCAGGGAATGGGGGCCACAGTCAAGACCTAGAGGCCTGCCACAGGAATAAGGAAAGTACTGCTCCTGGCCAGGTACAGAAAACAGCAGGACTTCAGTGTGATGTGGAGTCCCACATAAGGCTAGGCTGGGGAAAAGTGACCCAGGCAGGCAGAGAGGCTACATCGTTCCTTGGCCTATAGGCCCAGGCCCAGCTTCCAGGGCTCTAAGGATTACCTCTAAAGGCCCATGTAGCTGAGAAAAGAAATGTTAAGATACCGTCGGACTCAGATGGAAGTGTGTATGTTGCATCATTGGTGTACACGTGCCTATTGCTTAGTCGGATTCACATTCTCGGCTGATAAGGAAATGCTGGTTGGAGCTCAAGTTACCACACTTTGTTGCTGTTAGTTTTAAAATAAAGTCGGATTTTTTTTTTTAAGAGATAGAAAAACAGAAGCCCTCCACTGCAAGGATGGTGGGGAGAGATCTCTGACAGAGAAATCTGCCCACCTAGGGAGCCTCCTTTTATAAATTTTTGGCTCTCTTATCTCCAGATAGGCCTTGGGATTGGTGCTGCCATCTCAGGACAGTGATGTAAGCAGCATCCATGGTACTAGTTGGTTAAGTGGTGGTAGGCGACAGTGATACTTCAAGTCCTCCATCCTTCTTTGTCCCTTTCTGTGGGCAAAGGCTGTGAATTTTGCCCATCATTCCCCAGTATTACATATATTGGGCGTGATGGTACATGTCTGTAATCCCAAGCACTCAGGAGGCTGAGGCAGGAGATTGCCTGAGAAGAACAAAAGAAGTCTCAGTCCTCAATTAATGTCACTTAGATTTTACCAGGTCCATCTCCCTGGTGTATTCCACTTGCCCTCTGACATTCCCACATACTTAGTAGTTGTGCTGAGGGCATGAGTCTGAAGACCCACTGCCTAAAGCTGTTTAGCAATGTTTAAATTGAACTCTTTGTTGTTGTTATTGTTGGGGTATTGGAGACTGAACTTAAGGCCTTTTTGCACTGGGTACCATTCCCCAGCCCAGTTTTTATTTTTATTTTGAGGCATGACCTCACTAAGTCACTGAGTTGCCCAGGCTAGGCTAAAACTTGTGATCCTCCTACAAGAGCCTTCCAGAGTGCTAGGATTTTAAGACTGCATAACCGGGCATGGCTGGATTGAACTCTTAAAGCTGAGAAGTGTGTTGCGCCTTCAGAACTTATATCCCATTAATTTGTGGTAACTATAAGAGTATTTTTATACCTCTTCATTTATTTATAGCTTTAAACTTAGGTAAAATTTCACCATTACATTGTGATTAAAGCATTTGCCTAGGAGCTATGAGGCCCTGGGTTTGATCCCCCAGTATGACATAATAGCTGGATATGGGGGCACACACCTGTAATCCCAGCACTCAGGAGGCTGAGGCAGAAAAATCACCATAAATTCTAGGCCAGCCAGGATGTAACCCTGTGAGTTGAGGACCAGCCTGGACTACAGAGCAAGAGCAAGACCCTATCTTACAAAACAACCCAAACCACCCCCTCAAAAAAACCCCTGAAATTCATTGTAAGTGTAGGATTCAAGTAGATTTCTCCATCTGTGCAGCTATTATCTAATCTAGTTTTAGGATTCCTGTTCCCATTTATACTCAATCTCATGTAACCACCGGACTTTATAAATTTTGCCAAAATTATAAATTTTATAATTTAGAAAATTATTATTATACAGTTATCTTCATGTTCCTTTTTTTTTTCTGAGACAGGGTCTCGCTCTGTAGTCAGGCTGGTCTTCAACTCACTATGTAGCCGAGGCTGGCCTCAAACTCACAGCAGTCCTCCCAGCTCAGCCTGGGATTTGCAGGCATGTGTCACATGTGCAGTTTATGTAGTGCTGGGGAACCAGGGCCTTGTGTGTGCTGGATGAATGTTCTAACCCTGTGTTGTTCCTCCAGCCCGCTTTATTATTTCTTAATATAATGTTTTTGAGGTTCTTCTGGGTTGTAGCATAGATATATATTCCTTTATATTACCAAGAAGTGTCCATTGAAAGGATGTACATCATTTTGTTTATTCATTCACCAGTTGATAAAACATATTGTTTTTAATTTTGGTTATTCTGAATAAAGCTGTTGTGAACATTGGTGTGTAAAAGGAGCTCTTAAACTAAACTTGGTAAAAAAAAAATCAGATTTTTTTTCTTCAGTGACCTTTGCACTGAGCTCCATCCCCAGCCCGTTTGTATGTTTGATTTTGAGACAGTGTCTTGGTAAGCCATTTAAGTTCCTCAGGCTGGGCTCAAACCCGTGGTTCTTCTGCATCACCCACCTAGGAGTACAGGCTTGTGCCACTGGCCCTGGTACAAATCAGTGTCTTTACAAAATAGCTTTCTGAAAAAGGACAGTGTGTATAATTTTAAAATATGTATCATTTGGTTAAATTTTAGGTTTTAAAATTAAGGTCAGATTTTTTTCTCACTATATTCTTTCCTTTCTTTTTTATTTTCAGTGGATGCCTGGACTTTGGCCTTTTCTCCTGATTCCCAGTATCTGGCCACAGGAACTCATGTGGGAAAAGTGAACATTTTTGGTGTGGAAAGTGGGAAAAAAGAATATTCTTTGGACACGAGAGGAAAATTCATTCTTAGTATTGCATATGTAAGGAAACGTTGCTTTCTCATCTCCTTCTGGGTATTCAAGTTTACTCTTGCAGCTTATTGTAGACCTTGGCCCAGATTCTGCACTGGTCTTCTAAGGCAGCAGCCTGCTGTCTTGCTGGTATGGCCTGCCAGGCAGCCAGGTAGATCTGTAGCCAGCAGGAGATTTGATTGTGCTCAGAAGGGATGGATTAACAGCATGGAGTCCCAGACTTCTCATTTCTCCATATGTTCCCGGAACAGAGTCCTGATGGGAAATATCTGGCCAGTGGAGCTATAGATGGCATCATCAATATTTTTGATATTGCAACTGGAAAACTTCTGCATACACTGGAAGGTACAGCGCCTCCTATGTTTTGCAAACTGGATTATCAGTTTACAAAGGAATTGCTCTTTAGTAAAATGCTGCTGAATGGCAAATAAGCAATATTTACAAAATTATTGTAATCTCAGAAAACTGAGGTGTCTCAAGTTTTATATTTATCACTAGTTTTAATCTAGACATTAGTTCTTGTGTTAAATGCTTGAAGTTTTTTCCATTTTATTGATATGTTAGCCATATGACATGTCTTTCTCTGTTATTTCTGGTTCTAAAAATGATTGCTGTTGGAAGGCAGCTCCTTTTTAATGGTGACGTGATAGTGAGTGGAAGTAGTTGCCCACCCCCTTCCCTGGGGTCCCGTAGGGGGAGGAGTACATAGCCCACCCGTAGGGGTTGGGTAGGAGTAAGACTTTCGTATATATTTAGTGCTGTTTTGAATTCTAGCCAAGTGAATATATTATCTCCTCAGTTCATCCTTTACCCTACAACAAAGGATTTTATAGGGAAATAATATTTTTCAACCTTACAGATTGGAAACGATGCATTTTTCCATGTTTGGCTGTGTTTGTATCAGGATTTTTTTTAAAGCAGTGCAATGTTGAGGCCTGCCCAACTCCTTAGAGAAGGGGGCTAGGAAGAAATGGCTCCAGGACAGGCAAGGGAATATGGATGTTTCTAAAACATTAGGAGAAAGCGCCCAGTCAGTATCTTCCTTTTTTTTTTTTTCCTTTTGCAGCACTAAGGATTGAATCCAGAGTCTTGACACTGAACTGTCTTCCTAGCTGTTTTTTAATTTTTAAAGTTTGAGACAGGGTATTGCAAAATCACTAAATTTCCCAGGCTGGGTTTGAACTTACTATCCTCCTCCTTCAGCACTGCAGAGTGCTGAGATTGTAATTTTGCGTTCCATGCCTGGCTAGTACCTTTCCTTTTGTGACTGGTGCACCAAGGGAGTTCCAACTCAGTGGCCTGTGGTCATTAAAAGGGGCATAGTGATTGGAAAACCCTAAGATTAACAAGGTTTTTTTTAATGATTTTTAGGCCATGCTATGCCCATTCGCTCCTTGACCTTTTCCCCAGACTCCCAGCTTCTCGTCACTGCTTCAGATGATGGCTACATCAAGATCTATGATGTGTAAGTTAAGCTTACGGAGATTAAAGCTGTCTCACCACCGGCAGTTACTTTGTCCCCTAATTATGAGGATGCATAGGTAATGCTTACCCCCACCCCCTTTCTAGTAGGAATTTGTGCTCATGTCCTGTGTCACCCTGGTGCCCTGTCCTCCCCAGTCATTTTCTCTCCAGTTCAGCAGCCTTGCCTTTATCATGTGTTCTCAAGGGCAGTGAGGAGGAAAATGTACAAAGGATCTCTGAGAGGATTAGAAACTTGCTTTTTTTCAGATGGCTGGTTTGGTTGACTGATTCTTTGGGATAGATGACTAGTATACAGTTGAGGAAATGGAGTTAACAAAAATTATGAAAAAAATTAACACTTTTTTGTTTGAACCTTTCCCATTTCAGACAGCATGCCAACTTGGCTGGGACACTGAGTGGCCATGCATCCTGGGTGTTGAACGTTGCATTTTGTCCTGATGACATTCACTTTGTTTCCAGGTATTTATGATTTTTAGCAATTCCTAAAATGCTAAGCAGATGAAGATATTTTTAATCCTATTGCCTTTGTTTTCTGTAGTTTTTAAAAGTTTATTTAAATAAGTTACCTGATTCTTTTGAGCAGTTAAACTCTTACATTTTTATTACAAATCTAGGTTACCTATAGCTACTCGGAGGTATACCTGTGTTTCAACAGTAACTTAAAAAATGCAAATCTGAGCTGGGTGTGTTAGTGCACACCTGTAATTTCAGAACTCTAGGAAGCTGTGGCAGAGAGATTGGAAGTTCAAGTTCAGCCTGGGCAATTTAGCAAAATGTTAAAAAAAAAAAAAAAGGAGTGTAGTCCAGTGGGCTCAATCCTCAGTACCACCAAGGAAAAGCAAGCAAATCTGTTGTTTAAATGTGTTTATATACCCCAGTGGTATTCAAGCTGAGGTGGTCAAGATGGCTGGAGAGCATGAGATGGGCAGCGTAAAGCCATTTGCAGTGGTTTAGAGGCTTCTGGAGAGCTTTTGCTTGAAGCATCCATAGGCCTTCCTTGTATCCAGAAATAATATGCCTATGACTCCTGGTCAGCACTTAACAGGAGGGCCAAGCAGATCAGAATTTCAGAATGGCTGACCTGGAAGGATTGTGTGCTACCCAGTGATGCTACCCGAAGGAGGCCTGTCAAGGTAGAAGAGTGTAATAAGTCAGTGAAGGAGTGTGAGGTTTTTGGTTACATTACGTCCAGCTTCAGGCCTGTCTAAAATTGTTTGCTGATCCTTATGTTCACTTTTTGAAATAGTTCATCTGACAAAAGTGTAAAAGTTTGGGATGTTGGAACAAGGACTTGTGTTCACACCTTCTTTGATCACCAGGATCAGGTATGGATAATAAGCATTTAAATGTCTTTGTTGGCTGGGGACACAACTTAGCAGCTAAACCACTTACCTAGCGAGTACAAGGTCCCTGGGTTTGAATTACCAGTACCACATAAGCTGGGCATAGTGGCATGTACCTATAATCCCAGCACTCAGGAGGCTGAGGCAGGAGGATTGCTGTGTATTTGAGGCCACTCCTAGGCTCCAGAGAGTTCATGACCAACCTGAAGTATGAAGAAAGACACTGTCTCAAAAAAAAGGTCTTTGTCTTTAGGTTGCTGGCATTGTCTGAATACTCTGTGACGTTTTCTGTTCCTAACCTTGAGTAGAGAATGACAGACCCTTGGGTCAGAGCTGCTGTTTCTACTCCAGTGTCCATCTAGTCATGTTTCTCTGTATGAGGTGTAGGGCAAGGATACCACTGAGGCATGTTCCTACATAGATGTGAAAGCCAGAGACAAGCCACTTAGCCACCTTTAAAACTGCTGTAACCAGAACCTGTGGCAGAACCCTAGAACCCTCTTTAGGGCACGTCTAGGTCATGACTGGCTCAGGACAGACACTCCTCTTCAGGAGCTTCTGTTGCTTACGTATAGTCATGATTTGTCATTTTTAGAACAGTTCAAAGAAGAGGTGATTTTTAAAAAAAAATGTACAAGTTGGAATTTCTTAAGAGTTGTTTGACTTTTGCAGTACTTCCTGATCTTTAACATGCACTTGAATCTCCTAGGGATCTGAGTGTAAAGTGCTGATTCTGACTGGGTAGTTCTGATGTGGGCCTGAGGCTCTGTACTTGTCACATGATCCCAGGGGCCACCAAGGCTGCTGATCCCAGCCACTCAGGAGTCTAGGGGAAATAGCACAAAAAATAAACCATCTATAGTGGTATAAAGTTGGCTTTTATGGTGGTGCCGGCTTGTAACTCCCACACTCTGGGAGGCTGAGGCAGGATTGCAAGTTCAAGCCCCACCTGGGCAACTTAGGGACTTAAAAATTAAAAAGTCAAAATTAAAAACTGGTCTGGGTAGGTAACTCATAGTGAAGACCCTGGGTTAGATCCTCAGTACCATGAAAATAAAGATGGGTTTTAACATATTTTGAATGTTTTTAAATGATTTTTTGCTTTTGGAATACAACTTAATTCTTTGTGTTGTTTTATAAGTAAACTGCTGCCAGTAAGGCTTGAGGGGGTTGCATCTAAATCCTGGATTTAGAAGTTAAGTCCTAGCTATGTTACCTTGCATGGGAGACTGTATGCTGCTGTTTCAGAGAAAGATGCTTGGAATAGCATGGACAGTGACCACACTAAAATCAGGCTGACACCCATCTCAAAACCAGGATGACAGCCTGACCACCTAGAAGTGTCTAATATAATTGGAAAATTATTCCTGATGAAAAACTCCAGCCACATTAGTTCTGTCTTGGAAGGAAGTGTGGAACTGTTAAATCAGTATACAGCAAATAAAATCATTGTTGTGTAGCTCCTGGGCCTCTGATAAGAAGTGAGAATTACTGACATGGTGGGTAGACATAGAAGGGAGATGAGCAGGTTGCAGTTTTCATTTTGGCCAGTGACCTGGAGATGGCTGTGAGTCTCTTCTGCCTGGCAGGATAAATGTCAGTCCTCTGAGGAGTCCATTTCAAGGGTATTAGGTCACTTTTTGGATTCTGAGTGTAAAGGATTGTAGATTATATTGGTTAGTATCTAGAAATAGGTATTTTCTGGTGTCAGAGAGGGAACAGTAATAGCAGGACATCTCACTAATTTTCCAAATTCAGAATAATGAGAAGGATGTTCTAATCTTGAGAAAGAATAAAACAATAATTTTTTAAAAATTTACAGGTCTGGGGAGTAAAATACAATGGAAATGGCTCAAAAATTGTGTCTGTTGGAGATGACCAGGAAATTCACATCTATGATTGTCCAATTTAAAGATTCCCACATCTTCAGGAAGGACTAATGGCTGCAAAGAGAATGTACACACTGATCGTGACATTCCTTATCTTCTTGGGTGTGTTTAAAGAAATTTAACATATATTGTAGCAAAGAGCTTAAATTTTGTAGATACAGTATAAAAATGTTCCTGTTTTAATGGAAATGCTGTTCATACTTTAACATAAATAAAGCATTCTTAATGCAAACACTTGTGTTAGTGAAGTGCTTATTTGTTGACAGTGAGAGGAGGACCTGGGACTAAGTGGAGAGTTCCTGCCTCAGAGAACAGAGGCTGTGCACTCGCTGACCTTTCCAGTTCTAAAATGCAGGCCCCTTTTCCAAAACTGACTCCTGTAGAAGGTGCCGAGTGAGCATGCATGATGTCCCAAAGAAGCTGCTCTGTTTCAGAATACAGTATTGAAGAAAACAAGGTGTCTGGATGGGAACATTCTGACATGCTCTAGCAGACTTCCCTAGGGGGCCTGCTGTCATATGAGTAATATCCCTCTCCACCACCCTCCTTTCAGTCAGAACGCCCTGGCAGGTGTTGTACGGCAGGCTGCTCTGCCTACTCAAGACTATTCAACGTACCGTTAAGTTGTGCCTCAAAGTACACAGTACCCACACCCCAGTGCTCTGGAAACTCGGTCTGCGTGTTAGTCGGGAAAGTTTAGCTAACACTTTGGTGCTTGTTGGTTTTTGTCACTTATGTGTCTGTAAAGCCATGTGGTTTCTTCCAACCTTTCACTCTGAGAATAAAGTCCATGCTATCACGAAGAGCCCCCTGTTTGCTCTCCTCCCTCTGCCTTGCACACCCTCCTTGTCACTCCCATTGCTTAATATTCCTCCTGCAGATCCAGAGGTATGTTCCCTCCTCACTGTTCAGAGGCTGCTCAGTTGACACCTCCGTGTGCAGGCCTCTTGCTTTGTTCCCTTCTGTTCCCATTACTCAAATGCTTCACAGCAGCTGTCACAACCTGATGTCTGCACCAATCCCCACCCTCAAAATATAAGCTGTCAAAGTGTAAATTTCATCCTATGAGCTAGTGTGTAGCAAGCCCACATTTAACACTGCTCATTTGAGTGCTCGAGAAAAAGAAAAGCAAATCCCCTTGTCTCTTCATCTCAGCTCAACTTTAATTTTAAAGTGACAAATGTACAGGTGGAATACAATTTTAAGCAATACCGTCCAGATTCCACTTATATGACAAGAAGGAGCCGAATGTATTTTCTGCTCCTTTACCAACTAAACAGTTGTGCTCTAGCAATAATTTGTTTGGAAGTCATAGCACAGAAACAACACCTTGGAGTTGTGGTCCATTATGAGCTAGTTTTCATATAGGTTTAGTTGGAAGAATTGGTTTCAGATCTGTCCTAACCAATCATCAAGGTGGGAGATGGGTACAGGTGGACTCTGTACTTTGGAGCAACTTATGTCCCAGTAGCCAGCAAGAGCCTGGTCCATCCAACTGGTTTGCCCTACCTGCCATATGTCTGACCTGCCCTAGTCTGAGTTAAACTTTCAAGTACCATGTAACAAAGCAAAGGTATATCTGATAGGTTAACTCAGCAGCTTAGAAAGTAGCTTTTTTTTTTTTTTTTTTTTTTTTTTTTTTTTTTTTTTTTTTTTTTTTTTTTTTTTTTTTTTTTTTTTTTTTTTTTTTTTTTTTTTTTTTTGAGATACAGTCTCTCTCTGTAGCCCAAGCTGCTCCTGAACTCACTATGGAGCCCAGGCTGGCCTTGGACTCACGGCAAGCCTGTCTCAGCCTCCCAAGTGCTGGGATTACAGGCATATGTCACCATGCCCAGCTTATGTGGTGCTGGGGAATCGAACTCAGGTACTTAGCACTTGCTAGGCAAGTACTATTAACCCCTGAGCTATTCCTCTAGCCCCCGTTGTCACTGTCTTTTCTATGACTTGTGGAAAAGAAAAAGCAGTAATGGCTAAAAGCTGAGGTAACTAATTCAAAGTGTAGTCTGCCTGCCAGGAAGAAAATAATGACTAATATTCCTCAGATCAGGCTATCACTGACAGTAGTAGTCCATGTAAACTCGACCATAGAAGAACTTGCTAGTGCAGTTCTCAAGAAACATCACTTAAGCAGAAAGCCCTTTGTAACATGGCTGTGCAATGACAGGAATGATCCTTTGGAAATGAGCTAAGCTAGGAGAATGAGTGGACCAGGGGTCACCAGTCAGAGAAGCTGGCTGTGCCATGGGTCAAATCCCCAGCATTCTCCCTCAGCTTCAGCTGCTGCACTGAGGCTGCTGGGAGCATTTTCTTTACAAATAAGCACTTCGGTGGGAGAACATTGCAACAGTTGTCAACAGAAAATCATCAAAACCACAAAGAAAAAGGTGCAGGGGTCACAAGAAAATGACTATTTATGTATCATTTAAAACACTATTATGTTGTCCTCACTACAGGGCTTAGAAAGTTTCTTAGAGAAGATGAGACACACATACCCCACTCTATCCATTCAAGGGCACAGAACAGTACAAACTGGGTTGGCCCTGCTACTGAGGAATGCCGCACACAGCATGAACCAGGCATTTGGAACCAGGCAGCTCATCTACACATGTGTTTTTATTCTTTATCTAGAATTAAGATTCAGAAATGTCGTATTAGCAGCCCTGAGATCACGCCTTCAGAATTTCTGCCAAGGCAGGGAGGAGAAGGAGGAGTGGCGAGAAACCACAGACTACAGATGGGCCAGAACACCGGCTTTGTGCCCTCGTGTTTGCTAGGGGACTGAGTGGTGCTCCCTGGACTTTATTGTGGAACTGAATTATGGCAAAGCCAGTGGAAGCACAAAATGTCATCGGTGTGGTCACTGGCATCTCTAAGGTATGCCTGGAAAGTATAAATAAACAGATCCCAAAGCAGACTGGAGGTGATTTACACTTAAAACATTTAAATATAATTCAAGCTATAACTTAAAACCAAAAGAAAAAAGCCCAAAAAGACACTCAGCAATGGAGAATGCTGAATACACATACAGGACACCCCAACCATGAGGCCATTAAAGTGATGCCATTTCATTGTACCAACATTACAGTGCTCATGTGCTGGTCCAGCTGGGCCACGTGTGCTGACTCATCAAGCTGTCTGGCACTGCACACCGGTGCGGGGTCCGTCCTCATCCTCCTCGTAGGCCTCCCTGTGCTGGTGCCAGTTCTGCTCATTTGGATCAAACTCCTTCAGCTCCACTTGATCCATGTCATCTGTGATCCTCACCTTTTGGCGAGGAGGGAGCAGAGCTTCCAGCTGAGGAAGCTTCTCCTGAGGAAGCCAGTGTTTTTCAGGGAAGATTACCTGCAAAAAGTGAAAGAAAGACGTGGTTCTTCTCTTCCCCGTGAGGCAGTTCATAAAATGTCCTATGAGATAAAACATGGTGAACTTACTAAAAACTGTATGATCAGAGTCCCCTTTTCCAGAGGTGCTTTGTAGATCGGCATTCCCTCATTGCGTACACACTTCAGGTCCCCGTGCTTTATCACCTCACCTGCCACAGAAGATTTAGGTATGAAACAAGAAGGCACAGGGGGCATGGAGAGGTCATCTTCCCCTTTGAGAGAGCAGGGACAGGCCTTGGTGGCCTTTGTGGAAGTGAGCAAAGGTGAGTTATCCCTGTGGACACAGCCTGAATGAGGAACTGGGATTATGGCTCACAATCTGGGCTCCAGCAGTGGTCAAAGAGACAGCATGCAGCTAGGCGTGGTGGCATGTACCTGTAATAGCAGCACTCTGGGAAGATGAGGGATCACAAATTTGAGCCCAGCAAGATCGTGTCTCAGAATAAAATAATAAAGCCACTCAGAATAACAATAATTCAGGCAGGCCTGATGGTACAGGCCTATAATCGCAGCAATATGGGAGGCTGTGATAGAAGGCTGGCAAGTTTTAGCCTAGCCTGGGTAATTTAGTGACTATCAAAACAAACAAAAAAAGGGCTGGGGATGTAGTGTGAAAGCCCTATCTAAAAATAAATATATTTTAAAAATAGCTAGGAATGTAGCTCTGTGCCAAGCCTCTGGGTTCAATTCCCAGTAATGTGCACATGTGCAGGCACACACATGTGCACACTTACCAGCTACATGCTGAAGCCTCTATCATAAAATGAGATGGTTTAAAGTCAGAACACCCTGGGTTCAATTTCCTATAACATGCAAATGCATGTGCACGTGCGCGCGCACACACACCCGCAGCATGCTGAAACCGCCATCACAGAGTGAGATGATTTAAAGTCAGAACACCCTATTTGGCTTCAAGTGGGGCTAATTTCTGCTAGGTTCCCTCTTCAGGTGGTTACAAGCATCCCGACTGCAAGTGGGACCCCAGTCTGCTTTCACACACTCAAGCAGGGCTTAAAGAGGTTGGACAGGAGTCCAGCCAGCCAGCCCTCTCCCTCCCCTGCCACCAGCAGGTGACCAGCAACTTCCTGGGGGAGGGAACTCTTTCTGGTTCCAAAGCATCTGTATGCTGGTCAGCTGGAATGGCTTCTTCAGTTACACTCACTAGGTCTTAAAGATCTATAAACCTCAGAAAGCATTATGGGAGTTCAGATCCCCAGAGTGCAACAGTTTTCCTCCAAGTCTAAAAATGTCATTTCTCTCCAAGAATGGAAAAGAAAAGGGACACAGGGGGTCCTGCAAAAGTCTGCTCTTGAGGTCAGTAGTGAAAATAACAAGAAAAGATGTATTTTTTAAATGGGTAAGTGGTAAAAAGAAGCCAAATACTTGTTTACTTAGCTGCCCCCTCCCTGGGAAATTAATATTCCACACCAGAGAACTGTTTAGAAAGTGGAATCTACCTTCCATAGCATCTCACAAAGCTTTTATTTAAAAGTACAGTGTGCTGATGGCTCCACTGGGTCATTCATGAGTGCATCTGTGACTCAGACATGTCTCCGAACCATTAACTGTGCAGGTTGGTGACCTGTTAATCCTAAAGGTCTAAGGTGCTGGGCTTTTTGTGTTCTTGGAAACAGTTTTTCTGTGTCTTGGTGCCTAACAGGTGCCACACCTTTCTGCTATCAAGCCCAGCTCCCTCTATTTCTGCTCCTGGAAACGCAAAGGTGACAGAAGACAGCATGTCAGGCTTTTCTAGCAGGTGACACCCAAGGGGCTCCCAAGACACTTTTTAAAAATTCCCTCATTCTCAGTAATACTCAGGATGGCCTTAAGGGCTCTGGTGAGGCAGCAATTCAGTGGAAGGAAGGAAGTGGGAGAACAGGAAATACAAGAACAAGAAAGGAGGAGGAAATAAGATACCAGAAGAGAGAATAAATGCAAACAAAATAAAGCAAGCCAGGGCTGGAGGAATGACTCAGTGATTAAAGAGCTTGAGCAAGTGCTAAGTCAAGTTCTAAGTACCCGAGTTCGATTCCCCAGCACCACATAAGCTGGGCGTGGTGGCACACGCCTGTAATTCCAGCACTCGGGAGGCTAAGGCAGGAGGATTGCCATGAGTCCAAGGCCAGCCTGGGCTCCATAGTGAATTCAGGCCAGCCTGGGCTGCAGAGCGAGACCCTGTCTCAAAAAAATTAAAAAAAAAAAAAATAAAGCAAGCCAGTTGCAGAGGCAAACACCTGTAATTCGAGCACTCTGGGAGGCTGAGGCAGGAGGATCACAAATTTGACCCAGTGACTTTGCAAATTTCTATCTCAAATTTAAAAAAAAAAAAGGGGGGGGGTGTATGTGTGTAAATACAGAACTCAGTATGAAGATGCTAGATTCAAACTCAGTA